>CAMPDV010000443.1:0-266340 GCA_946699065.1 Loxodes magnus
ACCTGTCTTGACGTCCCATTGTCTCACCGTCTAATCATCACTTCCCGATACGATGAACTCTGAATCACTGGATATAGCCACAGCATTTACAGAACGAGTGTGACCACTCATGGTCTTACAGGTACCTGTCTTGACGTTCCATAGTCTCACCGACTTATCATCACTTCCCGATACGATGAACTCTGAATCACTGGATATAGCCACAGCATTTACATAATGTGTGTGACCACTCATGGTCTTACAGGTACCTGTCTTTACGTCCCATAGTCTCACCGTATTATAACTTCCCGATACGATGAACTCTGAATCACTGGATATAGCCACAGATAATACATAACTAGTGTGACCACTCATGGTCTTACAGGTACCTGTCTTTGCGTTCCATAGTCTCACCGTCTCATCACTTCCCGATACGATGAACTCTGAATCACTGGATATAGCCACAGATGTTAATTAATGTGTGTGACCACTCATGGTCTTACAGGTACCTGTCTTGACGTTCCATAGTCTCACCGACTTATCATCACTTCCCGATACGATGAACTCTGAATCACTGGATATAGCCACAGCATTTACATAACTAGTGTGACCACTCATGGTCTTACAGGTACCTGTCTTTACGTCCCATTGTCTCACCGTCTAATCATCACTTCCCGATACGATGAACTCTGAATCACTGGATATAGCCACAGCATTTACATAACTAGTGTGACTACTCATGGTCTTACAGGTACCTGTCTTTACGTCCCATAGTCTCACCGTATTATAACTTCCCGATACGATGAACTCTGAATCACTGGATATAGCCACAGCATTTACATAACTAGTGTGACCACTCATGGTCTTACAGGTACCTGTCTTGACGTTCCATAGTCTCACCGTCTCATCACTTCCCGATACGATGAACTCTGAATCACTGGATATAGCCACAGATGTTAATTAATGTGTGTGACCACTCATGGTCTTACAGGTACCTGTCTTGACGTCCCATAGTCTCACCGTATTATCTCTACTTCCCGATACGATGAACTCTGAATCACTGGATATAGCCACAGATAATACAGAACTAGTGTGACCACTCATGGTCTTACAGGTACCTGTCTTGACGTTCCATAGTCTCACCGTATTATAACTTCCCGATACGATGAACTCTGAATCACTGGATATAGCCACAGCATTTACAGAACGAGTGTGACCACTCATGGTCTTACAGGTACCTGTCTTTACGTCCCATAGTCTCACCGTATTATAACTTCCCGATACGATGAACTCTGAATCACTGGATATAGCCACAGATAATACATAACTAGTGTGACCACTCATGGTCTTACAGGTACCTGTCTTTGCGTTCCATAGTCTCACCGTCTCATCACTTCCCGATACGATGAACTCTGAATCACTGGATATAGCCACAGATGTTAATTAATGTGTGTGACCACTCATGGTCTTACAGGTACCTGTCTTGACGTTCCATAGTCTCACCGACTTATCATCACTTCCCGATACGATGAACTCTGAATCACTGGATATAGCCACAGCATTTACATAACTAGTGTGACCACTCATGGTCTTACAGGTACCTGTCTTGACATCCCATAGTCTCACCGTATTATCATCACTTCCCGATACGATGAACTCTGAATCACTGGATATAGCCACAGCATTTACATAACTAGTGTGACCACTCATGGTCTTACAGGTACCTGTCTTGACGTTCCATAGTCTCACCGACTTATCATCACTTCCCGATACGATGAACTCTGAATCACTGGATATAGCCACAGCATTTACATAACTAGTGTGACCACTCATGGTCTTACAGGTACCTGTCTTTGCGTTCCATAGTCTCACCGTCTCATCACTTCCCGATACGATGAACTCTGAATCACTGGATATAGCCACAGATGTTAATTAATGTGTGTGACCACTCATGGTCTTACAGGTACCTGTCTTGACGTTCCATAGTCTCACCGACTTATCATCACTTCCCGATACGATGAACTCTGAATCACTGGATATAGCCACAGCATTTACATAACTAGTGTGACCACTCATGGTCTTACAGGTACCTGTCTTTACGTCCCATTGTCTCACCGTCTAATCATCACTTCCCGATACGATGAACTCTGAATCACTGGATATAGCCACAGCATTTACATAACTAGTGTGACTACTCATGGTCTTACAGGTACCTGTCTTGACGTCCCATAGTCTCACCGTCTTATCTGCACTTCCCGATACGATGAACTCTGAATCACTGGATATAGCCACAGCATTTACAGAACGAGTGTGACCACTCATGGTCTTACAGGTACCTGTCTTGACGTCCCATAGTCTCACCGTCTAATCATCACTTCCCGATACGATGAACTCTGAATCACTGGATATAGCCACAGATGTTAATTAATGTGTGTGACCACTCATGGTCTTACAGGTACCTGTCTTGACGTTCCATAGTCTCACCGTCTAATCATCACTTCCCGATACGATGAACACTGAATCACTGGATATAGCCACAGATAATACAGAACTAGTGTGACCACTCATGGTCTTACAGGTACCTGTCTTGACGTTCCATAGTCTCACCGTCTAATCATCACTTCCCGATACGATGAACACTGAATCACTGGATATAGCCACAGCATTTACAGAACGAGTGTGACCACTCAAAGTCTTACAGGTACCTGTCTTGACATCCCATAGTCTCACCGTCTAATCATCACTTCCCGATACGATGAACTCTGAATCACTGGATATTGCCACAGCATTTACAGAACGAGTGTGACCACTCATGGTCTTACAGGTACCTGTCTTGACATCCCATAGTCTCACCGTATTATCTCTACTTCCCGATACGATGAACTCTGAATCACTGGATATAGCCACAGATAATACAGAACTAGTGTGACCACTCATGGTCTTACAGGTACCTGTCTTGACGTTCCATAGTCTCACCGTATTATAACTTCCCGATACGATGAACTCTGAATCACTGGATATAGCCACAGATAATTCAGAACTAGTGTGACCACTCATGGTCTTACAGGTACCTGTCTTGACGTCCCATAGTCTCACCGTCTAATCATCACTTCCCGATACGATGAACTCTGAATCACTGGATATAGCCACAGCATTTACAGAACTAGTGTGACCACTCATGGTCTTACAGGTACCTGTCTTGACGTCCCATAGTCTCACCGTATTATCTCTACTTCCCGATACGATGAACTCTGAATCACTGGATATAGCCACAGATAATACAGAACTAGTGTGACCACTCATGGTCTTACAGGTACCTGTCTTGACGTTCCATAGTCTCACCGTCTAATCATCACTTCCCGATACGATGAACACTGAATCACTGGATATAGCCACAGATGTTAATTAATGTGTGTGACCACTCATGGTCTTACAGGTACCTGTCTTGACGTTCCATAGTCTCACCGTCTAATCATCACTTCCCGATACGATGAACACTGAATCACTGGATATAGCCACAGCATTTACAGAACGAGTGTGACCACTCATGGTCTTACAGGTACCTGTCTTTACGTCCCATAGTCTCACCGTATTATAACTTCCCGATACGATGAACTCTGAATCACTGGATATAGTCACAGATAATACATAACTAGTGTGACCACTCATGGTCTTACAGGTACCTGTCTTGACGTTCCATAGTCTCACCGACTTATCATCACTTCCCGATACGATGAACTCTGAATCACTGGATATAGCCACAGCATTTACAGAACGAGTGTGACCACTCATGGTCTTACAGGTACCTGTCTTGACGTTCCATAGTCTCACCGACTTATCATCACTTCCCGATACGATGAACTCTGAATCACTGGATATAGCCACAGATAATACAGAACTAGTGTGACCACTCATGGTCTTACAGGTACCTGTCTTTACGTTCCATAGTCTCACCGACTAATCATCACTTCCCGATACGATGAACTCTGAATCACTGGATATAGCCACAGATGTTAATTAATGTGTGTGACCACTCATGGTCTTACAGGTACCTGTCTTGACGTCCCATAGTCTCACCGTATTATCTCTACTTCCCGATACGATGAACTCTGAATCACTGGATATAGCCACAGATAATACATAACTAGTGTGACCACTCATGGTCTTACAGGTACCTGTCTTTGCGTTCCATAGTCTCACCGACTAATCATCACTTCCCGATACGATGAACTCTGAATCACTGGATATAGCCACAGATGTTAATTAATGTGTGTGACCACTCATGGTCTTACAGGTACCTGTCTTGACGTCCCATAGTCTCACCGTATTATCTCTACTTCCCGATACGATGAACTCTGAATCACTGGATATAGCCACAGATAATACATAACTAGTGTGACCACTCATGGTCTTACAGGTACCTGTCTTTGCGTTCCATAGTCTCACCGACTAATCATCACTTCCCGATACGATGAACTCTGAATCACTGGATATAGCCACAGATGTTAATTAATGTGTGTGACCACTCATGGTCTTACAGGTACCTGTCTTGACGTCCCATAGTCTCACCGTATTATCTCTACTTCCCGATACGATGAACTCTGAATCACTGGATATAGCCACAGATAATACAGAACTAGTGTGACCACTCATGGTCTTACAGGTACCTGTCTTGACGTTCCATAGTCTCACCGTATTATAACTTCCCGATACGATGAACTCTGAATCACTGGATATAGCCACAGCATTTACAGAACGAGTGTGACCACTCATGGTCTTACAGGTACCTGTCTTGACGTTCCATAGTCTCACCGACTTATCATCACTTCCCGATACGATGAACTCTGAATCACTGGATATAGCCACAGCATTTACATAACTAGTGTGACCACTCATGGTCTTACAGGTACCTGTCTTGACGTCCCATAGTCTCACCGACTTATCATCACTTCCCGATACGATGAACTCTGAATCACTGGATATAGCCACAGCATTTACAGAACGAGTGTGACCACTCATGGTCTTACAGGTACCTGTCTTGACGTTCCATAGTCTCACCGACTTATCATCACTTCCCGATACGATGAACTCTGAATCACTGGATATAGCCACAGCATTTACATAACTAGTGTGACCACTCATGGTCTTACAGGTACCTGTCTTTACGTTCCATAGTCTCACCGACTAATCATCACTTCCCGATACGATGAACTCTGAATCACTGGATATAGCCACAGATGTTAATTAATGTGTGTGACCACTCATGGTCTTACAGGTACCTGTCTTGACGTCCCATAGTCTCACCGTATTATCTCTACTTCCCGATACGATGAACTCTGAATCACTGGATATAGCCACAGATAATACAGAACTAGTGTGACCACTCATGGTCTTACAGGTACCTGTCTTTGCGTTCCATAGTCTCACCGACTAATCATCACTTCCCGATACGATGAACTCTGAATCACTGGATATAGCCACAGCATTTACATAACTAGTGTGACCACTCATGGTCTTACAGGTACCTGTCTTGACGTCCCATAGTCTCACCGTATTATCTCTACTTCCCGATACGATGAACTCTGAATCACTGGATATAGCCACAGATAATACATAACTAGTGTGACCACTCATGGTCTTACAGGTACCTGTCTTTGCGTTCCATAGTCTCACCGACTAATCATCACTTCCCGATACGATGAACTCTGAATCACTGGATATAGCCACAGATGTTAATTAATGTGTGTGACCACTCATGGTCTTACAGGTACCTGTCTTGACGTCCCATAGTCTCACCGTATTATCTCTACTTCCCGATACGATGAACTCTGAATCACTGGATATAGCCACAGATAATACAGAACTAGTGTGACCACTCATGGTCTTACAGGTACCTGTCTTGACGTTCCATAGTCTCACCGTATTTTAACTTCCCGATACGATGAACTCTGAATCACTGGATATAGCCACAGCATTTACAGAACGAGTGTGACCACTCATGGTCTTACAGGTACCTGTCTTGACGTTCCATAGTCTCACCGACTTATCATCACTTCCCGATACGATGAACTCTGAATCACTGGATATAGCCACAGCATTTACATAACTAGTGTGACCACTCATGGTCTTACAGGTACCTGTCTTGACGTCCCATAGTCTCACCGACTTATCATCACTTCCCGATACGATGAACTCTGAATCACTGGATATAGCCACAGCATTTACAGAACGAGTGTGACCACTCATGGTCTTACAGGTACCTGTCTTGACGTTCCATAGTCTCACCGACTTATCATCACTTCCCGATACGATGAACTCTGAATCACTGGATATAGCCACAGCATTTACATAACTAGTGTGACCACTCATGGTCTTACAGGTACCTGTCTTTACGTTCCATAGTCTCACCGACTAATCATCACTTCCCGATACGATGAACTCTGAATCACTGGATATAGCCACAGATGTTAATTAATGTGTGTGACCACTCATGGTCTTACAGGTACCTGTCTTGACGTCCCATAGTCTCACCGTATTATCTCTACTTCCCGATACGATGAACTCTGAATCACTGGATATAGCCACAGATAATACAGAACTAGTGTGACCACTCATGGTCTTACAGGTACCTGTCTTTGCGTTCCATAGTCTCACCGACTAATCATCACTTCCCGATACGATGAACTCTGAATCACTGGATATAGCCACAGATGTTAATTAATGTGTGTGACCACTCATGGTCTTACAGGTACCTGTCTTGACGTCCCATAGTCTCACCGTATTATCTCTACTTCCCGATACGATGAACTCTGAATCACTGGATATAGCCACAGATAATACATAACTAGTGTGACCACTCATGGTCTTACAGGTACCTGTCTTTGCGTTCCATAGTCTCACCGACTAATCATCACTTCCCGATACGATGAACTCTGAATCACTGGATATAGCCACAGATGTTAATTAATGTGTGTGACCACTCATGGTCTTACAGGTACCTGTCTTGACGTCCCATAGTCTCACCGTATTATCTCTACTTCCCGATACGATGAACTCTGAATCACTGGATATAGCCACAGATAATACAGAACTAGTGTGACCACTCATGGTCTTACAGGTACCTGTCTTGACGTTCCATAGTCTCACCGTATTATAACTTCCCGATACGATGAACTCTGAATCACTGGATATAGCCACAGCATTTACAGAACGAGTGTGACCACTCATGGTCTTACAGGTACCTGTCTTGACGTTCCATAGTCTCACCGACTTATCATCACTTCCCGATACGATGAACTCTGAATCACTGGATATAGCCACAGCATTTACATAATGTGTGTGACCACTCATGGTCTTACAGGTACCTGTCTTTACGTTCCATAGTCTCACCGACTAATCATCACTTCCCGATACGATGAACTCTGAATCACTGGATATAGCCACAGATGTTAATTAATGTGTGTGACCACTCATGGTCTTACAGGTACCTGTCTTGACGTTCCATAGTCTCACCGTATTATAACTTCCCGATACGATGAACTCTGAATCACTGGATATAGCCACAGATAATAAAGAATTAGTGTGATCACTCATGGTCTTACAGGTACCTGTCTTGACGTCCCATTGTCTCACCGTCTAATCATCACTTCCCGATACGATGAACTCTGAAT
Source organism: Loxodes magnus (assembly GCA_946699065.1). Taxonomy (NCBI): domain Eukaryota; phylum Ciliophora; class Karyorelictea; order Loxodida; family Loxodidae; genus Loxodes; species Loxodes magnus. The sequence goes on from CAMPDV010000443.1 coordinate 7,650, forward strand.
CACTGGATATAGCCACAGCATTTACATAACTAGTGTGACCACTCATGGTCTTACAGGTACCTGTCTTTACGTTCCATAGTCTCACCGACTTATCATCACTTCCCGATACGATGAACTCTGAATCACTGGATATAGCCACAGCATTTACAGAACGAGTGTGACCACTCATGGTCTTACAGGTACCTGTCTTTACGTCCCATAGTCTCACCGTATTATAACTTCCCGATACGATGAACTCTGAATCACTGGATATAGCCACAGATAATACATAACTAGTGTGACCACTCATGGTCTTACAGGTACCTGTCTTTGCGTTCCATAGTCTCACCGTCTCATCACTTCCCGATACGATGAACTCTGAATCACTGGATATAGCCACAGATGTTAATTAATGTGTGTGACCACTCATGGTCTTACAGGTACCTGTCTTGACGTTCCATAGTCTCACCGACTTATCATCACTTCCCGATACGATGAACTCTGAATCACTGGATATAGCCACAGCATTTACATAACTAGTGTGACCACTCATGGTCTTACAGGTACCTGTCTTTACGTCCCATTGTCTCACCGTCTAATCATCACTTCCCGATACGATGAACTCTGAATCACTGGATATAGCCACAGCATTTACATAACTAGTGTGACTACTCATGGTCTTACAGGTACCTGTCTTTACGTCCCATAGTCTCACCGTATTATAACTTCCCGATACGATGAACTCTGAATCACTGGATATAGCCACAGCATTTACATAACTAGTGTGACCACTCATGGTCTTACAGGTACCTGTCTTGACGTTCCATAGTCTCACCGTCTCATCACTTCCCGATACGATGAACTCTGAATCACTGGATATAGCCACAGATGTTAATTAATGTGTGTGACCACTCATGGTCTTACAGGTACCTGTCTTGACGTCCCATAGTCTCACCGTATTATCTCTACTTCCCGATACGATGAACTCTGAATCACTGGATATAGCCACAGATAATACAGAACTAGTGTGACCACTCATGGTCTTACAGGTACCTGTCTTGACGTTCCATAGTCTCACCGTATTATAACTTCCCGATACGATGAACTCTGAATCACTGGATATAGCCACAGCATTTACAGAACGAGTGTGACCACTCATGGTCTTACAGGTACCTGTCTTTACGTCCCATAGTCTCACCGTATTATAACTTCCCGATACGATGAACTCTGAATCACTGGATATAGCCACAGATAATACATAACTAGTGTGACCACTCATGGTCTTACAGGTACCTGTCTTTGCGTTCCATAGTCTCACCGTCTCATCACTTCCCGATACGATGAACTCTGAATCACTGGATATAGCCACAGATGTTAATTAATGTGTGTGACCACTCATGGTCTTACAGGTACCTGTCTTGACGTTCCATAGTCTCACCGACTTATCATCACTTCCCGATACGATGAACTCTGAATCACTGGATATAGCCACAGCATTTACATAACTAGTGTGACCACTCATGGTCTTACAGGTACCTGTCTTGACATCCCATAGTCTCACCGTATTATCATCACTTCCCGATACGATGAACTCTGAATCACTGGATATAGCCACAGCATTTACATAACTAGTGTGACCACTCATGGTCTTACAGGTACCTGTCTTGACGTTCCATAGTCTCACCGACTTATCATCACTTCCCGATACGATGAACTCTGAATCACTGGATATAGCCACAGCATTTACATAACTAGTGTGACCACTCATGGTCTTACAGGTACCTGTCTTTGCGTTCCATAGTCTCACCGTCTCATCACTTCCCGATACGATGAACTCTGAATCACTGGATATAGCCACAGATGTTAATTAATGTGTGTGACCACTCATGGTCTTACAGGTACCTGTCTTGACGTTCCATAGTCTCACCGTCTCATCACTTCCCGATACGATGAACTCTGAATCACTGGATATAGCCACAGCATTTACATAACTAGTGTGACCACTCATGGTCTTACAGGTACCTGTCTTTACGTCCCATTGTCTCACCGTCTAATCATCACTTCCCGATACGATGAACTCTGAATCACTGGATATAGCCACAGCATTTACATAACTAGTGTGACTACTCATGGTCTTACAGGTACCTGTCTTGACGTCCCATAGTCTCACCGTCTTATCTGCACTTCCCGATACGATGAACTCTGAATCACTGGATATAGCCACAGCATTTACAGAACGAGTGTGACCACTCATGGTCTTACAGGTACCTGTCTTGACGTCCCATAGTCTCACCGTCTAATCATCACTTCCCGATACGATGAACTCTGAATCACTGGATATAGCCACAGCATTTACATAACTAGTGTGACCACTCATGGTCTTACAGGTACCTGTCTTGACGTCCCATAGTCTCACCGTCTAATCATCACTTCCCGATACGATGAACTCTGAATCACTGGATATAGCCACAGCATTTACATAACTAGTGTGACCACTCATGGTCTTACAGGTACCTGTCTTTACGTTCCATAGTCTCACCGTCTAATCATCACTTCCCGATACGATGAACTCTGAATCACTGGATATAGCCACAGCATTTACAGAACGAGTGTGACCACTCATGGTCTTACAGGTACCTGTCTTTACGTCCCATAGTCTCACCGTATTATAACTTCCCGATACGATGAACTCTGAATCACTGGATATAGCCACAGCATTTACAGAACTAGTGTGACCACTCATGGTCTTACAGGTACCTGTCTTGACGTTCCATAGTCTCACCGACTTATCATCACTTCCCGATACGATGAACTCTGAATCACTGGATATAGCCACAGCATTTACAGAACGAGTGTGACCACTCATGGTCTTACAGGTACCTGTCTTGACGTCCCATAGTCTCACCGACTTATCATCACTTCCCGATACGATGAACTCTGAATCACTGGATATAGCCACAGCATTTACATAACTAGTGTGACCACTCATGGTCTTACAGGTACCTGTCTTTACGTTCCATAGTCTCACCGACTTATCATCACTTCCCGATACGATGAACTCTGAATCACTGGATATAGCCACAGCATTTACAGAACGAGTGTGACCACTCATGGTCTTACAGGTACCTGTCTTTACGTCCCATAGTCTCACCGTATTATAACTTCCCGATACGATGAACTCTGAATCACTGGATATAGCCACAGATAATACATAACTAGTGTGACCACTCATGGTCTTACAGGTACCTGTCTTTGCGTTCCATAGTCTCACCGACTAATCATCACTTCCCGATACGATGAACTCTGAATCACTGGATATAGCCACAGATGTTAATTAATGTGTGTGACCACTCATGGTCTTACAGGTACCTGTCTTTACGTCCCATAGTCTCACCGTATTATCTCTACTTCCCGATACGATGAACTCTGAATCACTGGATATAGCCACAGATAATACAGAACTAGTGTGACCACTCATGGTCTTACAGGTACCTGTCTTGACGTTCCATAGTCTCACCGACTTATCATCACTTCCCGATACGATGAACTCTGAATCACTGGATATAGCCACAGCATTTACATAACTAGTGTGACCACTCATGGTCTTACAGGTACCTGTCTTGACGTCCCATAGTCTCACCGACTTATCATCACTTCCCGATACGATGAACTCTGAATCACTGGATATAGCCACAGATGTTAATTAATGTGTGTGACCACTCATGGTCTTACAGGTACCTGTCTTGACGTCCCATAGTCTCACCGTCTAATCATCACTTCCCGATACGATAAACACTGAATCACTGGATATAGCCACAGCATTTACAGAACTAGTGTGACCACTCATGGTCTTACAGGTACCTGTCTTGACGTCCCATAGTCTCACCGTCTAATCATCACTTCCCGATACGATGAACACTGAATCACTGGATATAGCCACAGCATTTACAGAACGAGTGTGACCACTCATGGTCTTACAGGTACCTGTCTTTACGTCCCATAGTCTCACCGTATTATAACTTCCCGATACGATGAACTCTGAATCACTGGATATAGCCACAGATAATACATAACTAGTGTGACCACTCATGGTCTTACAGGTACCTGTCTTGACGTTCCATAGTCTCACCGTATTATAACTTCCCGATACGATGAACTCTGAATCACTGGATATAGCCACAGCATTTACAGAACTAGTGTGACCACTCATGGTCTTACAGGTACCTGTCTTGACGTTCCATAGTCTCACCGACTTATCATCACTTCCCGATACGATGAACTCTGAATCACTGGATATAGCCACAGCATTTACAGAACGAGTGTGACCACTCATGGTCTTACAGGTACCTGTCTTGACGTCCCATAGTCTCACCGTCTAATCATCACTTCCCGATACGATGAACTCTGAATCACTGGATATAGCCACAGAATATACATAACTAGTGTGACCACTCATGGTCTTACAGGTACCTGTCTTGACGTCCCATAGTCTCACCATCAAATCATGACTTCCCGATACGATGAACTCTGAATCACTGGATATAGCCACAGATAATACATAACTAGTGTGACCACTCATGGTCTTACAGGTACCTGTCTTGACGTTCCATAGTCTCACCGTATTATAACTTCCCGATACGATGAACTCTGAATCACTGGATATAGCCACAGATAATACATAACTAGTGTGACCACTCATGGTCTTACAGGTACCTGTCTTTGCGTTCCATAGTCTCACCGACTAATCATCACTTCCCGATACGATGAACTCTGAATCACTGGATATAGCCACAGATGTTAATTAATGTGTGTGACCACTCATGGTCTTACAGGTACCTGTCTTGACGTCCCATAGTCTCACCGTATTATCTCTACTTCCCGATACGATGAACTCTGAATCACTGGATATAGCCACAGATAATACAGAACTAGTGTGACCACTCATGGTCTTACAGGTACCTGTCTTGACGTTCCATAGTCTCACCGTATTATAACTTCCCGATACGATGAACTCTGAATCACTGGATATAGCCACAGCATTTACAGAACGAGTGTGACCACTCATGGTCTTACAGGTACCTGTCTTGACGTTCCATAGTCTCACCGACTTATCATCACTTCCCGATACGATGAACTCTGAATCACTGGATATAGCCACAGCATTTACATAACTAGTGTGACCACTCATGGTCTTACAGGTACCTGTCTTGACGTTCCATAGTCTCACCGACTTATCATCACTTCCCGATACGATGAACTCTGAATCACTGGATATAGCCACAGCATTTACAGAACGAGTGTGACCACTCATGGTCTTACAGGTACCTGTCTTGACGTTCCATAGTCTCACCGACTTATCATCACTTCCCGATACGATGAACTCTGAATCACTGGATATAGCCACAGCATTTACAGAACTAGTGTGACCACTCATGGTCTTACAGGTACCTGTCTTGACGTCCCATAGTCTCACCGTCTAATCATCACTTCCCGATACGATGAACACTGAATCACTGGATATAGCCACAGATAATACATAACTAGTGTGACCACTCATGGTCTTACAGGTACCTGTCTTGACGTTCCATAGTCTCACCGTATTATAACTTCCCGATACGATGAACTCTGAATCACTGGATATAGCCACAGCATTTACAGAACTAGTGTGACCACTCATGGTCTTACAGGTACCTGTCTTGACGTTCCATAGTCTCACCGTATTATAACTTCCCGATACGATGAACTCTGAATCACTGGATATAGCCACAGCATTTACAGAACTAGTGTGACCACTCATGGTCTTACAGGTACCTGTCTTGACGTTCCATAGTCTCACCGACTTATCATCACTTCCCGATACGATGAACTCTGAATCACTGGATATAGCCACAGATGTTAATTAATGTGTGTGACCACTCATGGTCTTACAGGTACCTGTCTTGACGTCCCATAGTCTCACCGTCTAATCATCACTTCCCGATACGATGAACTCTGAATCACTGGATATAGCCACAGAATATACATAACTAGTGTGACCACTCATGGTCTTACAGGTACCTGTCTTGACGTCCCATAGTCTCACCATCAAATCATGACTTCCCGATACGATGAACTCTGAATCACTGGATATAGCCACAGATAATACATAACTAGTGTGACCACTCATGGTCTTACAGGTACCTGTCTTGACGTTCCATAGTCTCACCGTCTAATCATCACTTCCCGATACGATGAACTCTGAATCACTGGATATAGCCACAGATAATACATAACTAGTGTGACCACTCATGGTCTTACAGGTACCTGTCTTGACGTTCCATAGTCTCACCGACTAATCATCACTTCCCGATACGATGAACTCTGAATCACTGGATATAGCCACAGCATTTACATAACTAGTGTGACCACTCATGGTCTTACAGGTACCTGTCTTGACGTTCCATAGTCTCACCGTATTATCATCACTTCCCGATACGATGAACTCTGAATCACTGGATATAGCCACAGCATTTACAGAACTAGTGTGACCACTCATGGTCTTACAGGTACCTGTCTTGACGTCCCATAGTCTCACCATCAAATCATGACTTCCCGATACGATGAACTCTGAATCACTGGATATAGCCACAGCATTTACAGAACGAGTGTGACCACTCATGGTCTTACAGGTACCTGTCTTTACGTCCCATTGTCTCACCGTCTAATCATCACTTCCCGATACGATGAACTCTGAATCACTGGATATAGCCACAGCATTTACATAACTAGTGTGACTACTCATGGTCTTACAGGTACCTGTCTTGACGTCCCATAGTCTCACCGTATTATAACTTCCCGATACGATGAACTCTGAATCACTGGATATAGCCACAGCATTTACAGAACGAGTGTGACCACTCATGGTCTTACAGGTACCTGTCTTGACGTCCCATAGTCTCACCGACTTATCATCACTTCCCGATACGATGAACTCTGAATCACTGGATATAGCCACAGATAATACATAACTAGTGTGACCACTCATGGTCTTACAGGTACCTGTCTTGACGTTCCATAGTCTCACCGACTTATCATCACTTCCCGATACGATGAACTCTGAATCACTGGATATAGCCACAGCATTTACATAATGTGTGTGACCACTCATGGTCTTACAGGTACCTGTCTTGACGTTCCATAGTCTCACCGACTTATCATCACTTCCCGATACGATGAACTCTGAATCACTGGATATAGCCACAGATAATACATAACTAGTGTGACCACTCATGGTCTTACAGGTACCTGTCTTTGCGTTCCATAGTCTCACCGACTAATCATCACTTCCCGATACGATGAACTCTGAATCACTGGATATAGCCACAGATAATACAGAATAAGTGTGACCACTCATGGTCTTACAGGTACCTGTCTTGACGTTCCATAGTCTCACCGACTTATCATCACTTCCCGATACGATGAACTCTGAATCACTGGATATAGCCACAGCATTTACATAACTAGTGTGACCACTCATGGTCTTACAGGTACCTGTCTTGACGTCCCATAGTCTCACCGTCTTATCATCACTTCCCGATACGATGAACTCTGAATCACTGGATATAGCCACAGCATTTACAGAACTAGTGTGACCACTCATGGTCTTACAGGTACCTGTCTTTACGTCCCATAGTCTCACCGTCTAATCATCACTTCCCGATACGATGAACTCTGAATCACTGGATATAGCCACAGATAATACATAACTAGTGTGACCACTCATGGTCTTACAGGTACCTGTCTTTACGTTCCATAGTCTCACCGACTTATCATCACTTCCCGATACGATGAACTCTGAATCACTGGATATAGCCACAGATGTTAATTAATGTGTGTGACCACTCATGGTCTTACAGGTACCTGTCTTGACGTCCCATAGTCTCACCGACTTATCATCACTTCCCGATACGATGAACTCTGAATCACTGGATATAGCCACAGATAATACAGAACGAGTGTGACCACTCATGGTCTTACAGGTACCTGTCTTGACGTCCCATTGTCTCACCGTCTAATCATCACTTCCCGATACGATGAACTCTGAATCACTGGATATAGCCACAGCATTTACAGAACGAGTGTGACCACTCATGGTCTTACAGGTACCTGTCTTGACGTTCCATAGTCTCACCGTCTAATCATCACTTCCCGATACGATGAACACTGAATCACTGGATATAGCCACAGCATTTACATAACTAGTGTGACCACTCATGGTCTTACAGGTACCTGTCTTGACGTTCCATAGTCTCACCGTATTATCATCACTTCCCGATACGATGAACTCTGAATCACTGGATATAGCCACAGCATTTACAGAACGAGTGTGACCACTCATGGTCTTACAGGTACCTGTCTTGACGTTCCATAGTCTCACCGTATTATAACTTCCCGATACGATGAACTCTGAATCACTGGATATAGCCACAGATAATAAAGAATTAGTGTGATCACTCATGGTCTTACAGGTACCTGTCTTGACGTCCCATTGTCTCACCGTCTAATCATCACTTCCCGATACGATGAACTCTGAATCACTGGATATAGCCACAGATAATACAGAACGAGTGTGACCACTCATGGTCTTACAGGTACCTGTCTTGACGTTCCATAGTCTCACCGTATTATAACTTCCCGATACGATGAACTCTGAATCACTGGATATAGACACAGCATTTACAGAACGAGTGTGACCACTCATGGTCTTACAGGTACCTGTCTTTACGTCCCATAGTCTCACCGTATTATAACTTCCCGATACGATGAACTCTGAATCACTGGATATAGCCACAGCATTTACAGAACTAGTGTGACCACTCATGGTCTTACAGGTACCTGTCTTGACGTCCCATAGTCTCACCGTCTAATCATCACTTCCCGATACGATGAACTCTGAATCACTGGATATAGCCACAGCATTTACATAACTAGTGTGACCACTCATGGTCTTACAGGTACCTGTCTTGACATCCCATAGTCTCACCGTATTATCATCACTTCCCGATACGATGAACTCTGAATCACTGGATATAGCCACAGCATTTACATAACTAGTGTGACCACTCATGGTCTTACAGGTACCTGTCTTGACGTCCCATAGTCTCACCGTCTAATCATCACTTCCCGATACGATGAACTCTGAATCACTGGATATAGCCACAGCATTTACATAACTAGTGTGACCACTCATGGTCTTACAGGTACCTGTCTTGACGTCCCATAGTCTCACCGTCTTATCATCACTTCCCGATACGATGAACTCTGAATCACTGGATATAGCCACAGCATTTACATAACTAGTGTGACCACTCATGGTCTTACAGGTACCTGTCTTGACGTTCCATAGTCTCACCGTATTATCATCACTTCCCGATACGATGAACTCTGAATCACTGGATATAGCCACAGCATTTACAGAACGAGTGTGACCACTCATGGTCTTACAGGTACCTGTCTTGACGTTCCATAGTCTCACCGTATTATAACTTCCCGATACGATGAACTCTGAATCACTGGATATAGCCACAGATAATAAAGAATTAGTGTGATCACTCATGGTCTTACAGGTACCTGTCTTGACGTCCCATTGTCTCACCGTCTAATCATCACTTCCCGATACGATGAACTCTGAATCACTGGATATAGCCACAGATAATACAGAACGAGTGTGACCACTCATGGTCTTACAGGTACCTGTCTTGACGTCCCATTGTCTCACCGTATTATAACTTCCCGATACGATGAACTCTGAATCACTGGATATAGCCACAGCTGATACATAACTAGTGTGACTACTCATGGTCTTACAGGTACCTGTCTTTACGTCCCATAGTCTCACCGTCTAATCATCACTTCCCGATACGATGAACTCTGAATCACTGGATATAGCCACAGATAATACATAACTAGTGTGACCACTCATGGTCTTACAGGTACCTGTCTTTGCGTTCCATAGTCTCACCGTATTATCATCACTTCCCGATACGATGAACTCTGAATCACTGGATATAGCCACAGCATTTACAGAACGAGTGTGACCACTCATGGTCTTACAGGTACCTGTCTTTACGTCCCATAGTCTCACCGTCTAATCATCACTTCCCGATACGATGAACTCTGAATCACTGGATATAGCCACAGCATTTACAGAACTAGTGTGACCACTCATGGTCTTACAGGTACCTGTCTTGACGTTCCATAGTCTCACCGACTTATCATCACTTCCCGATACGATGAACTCTGAATCACTGGATATAGCCACAGCATTTACAGAACGAGTGTGACCACTCATGGTCTTACAGGTACCTGTCTTGACGTCCCATAGTCTCACCGTCTAATCATCACTTCCCGATACGATGAACTCTGAATCACTGGATATAGCCACAGCATTTACAGAACTAGTGTGACCACTCATGGTCTTACAGGTACCTGTCTTTACGTCCCATAGTCTCACCGTCTAATCATCACTTCCCGATACGATGAACACTGAATCACTGGATATAGCCACAGCATTTACATAACTAGTGTGACCACTCATGGTCTTACAGGTACCTGTCTTGACGTCCCATAGTCTCACCGTCTAATCATCACTTCCCGATACGATGAACTCTGAATCACTGGATATAGCCACAGCATTTACATAATGTGTGTGACCACTCATGGTCTTACAGGTACCTGTCTTGACGTCCCATTGTCTCACCGTCTAATCATGACTTCCCGATACGATGAACTCTGAATCACTGGATATAGCCACAGCATTTACAGAACGAGTGTGACCACTCATGGTCTTACAGGTACCTGTCTTGACGTCCCATAGTCTCACCGTCTAATCATCACTTCCCGATACGATGAACTCTGAATCACTGGATATAGCCACAGATGTTACATAATGTATGTGACCACTCATGGTCTTACAGGTACCTGTCTTGACGTCCCATAGTCTCACCGTCTAATCATCACTTCCCGATACGATGAACTCTGAATCACTGGATATAGCCACAGCATTTACAGAACGAGTGTAACCACTCATGGTCTTACAGGTACCTGTCTTGACGTTCCATAGTCTCACCGTATTATCTCTACTTACCGATACGATGAACTCTGAATCACTGGATATAGCCACAGATAATACAGAACGAGTGTGACCACTCATGGTCTTACAGGTACCTGTCTTTACGTTCCATAGTCTCACCGTCTAATCATCACTTCCCGATACGATGAACACTGAATCACTGGATATAGCCACAGCATTTACATAACTAGTGTGACCACTCATGGTCTTACAGGTACCTGTCTTGACGTTCCATAGTCTCACCGTCTAATCATCACTTCCCGATACGATGAACTCTGAATCACTGGATATAGCCACAGCATTTACAGAACTAGTGTGACCACTCATGGTCTTACAGGTACCTGTCTTGACGTCCCATAGTCTCACCGTCTAATCATCACTTCCCGATACGATGAACTCTGAATCACTGGATATAGCCACAGATAATACAGAACGAGTGTGACCACTCATGGTCTTACAGGTACCTGTCTTGACGTTCCATAGTCTCACCGACTTATCATCACTTCCCGATACGATGAACTCTGAATCACTGGATATAGCCACAGCATTTACATAACTAGTGTGACCACTCATGGTCTTACAGGTACCTGTCTTGACGTTCCATAGTCTCACCGTATTATCATCACTTCCCGATACGATGAACTCTGAATCACTGGATATAGCCACAGATGTTACATAATGTATGTGACCACTCATGGTCTTACAGGTACCTGTCTTGACGTCCCATAGTCTCACCGTCTAATCATCACTTCCCGATACGATGAACTCTGAATCACTGGATATAGCCACAGCATTTACAGAACGAGTGTAACCACTCATGGTCTTACAGGTACCTGTCTTGACGTTCCATAGTCTCACCGTCTAATCATCACTTCCCGATACGATGAACTCTGAATCACTGGATATAGCCACAGATAATACAGAACTAGTGTGACCACTCATGGTCTTACAGGTACCTGTCTTGACGTTCCATAGTCTCACCGTCTAATCATCACTTCCCGATACGATGAACTCTGAATCACTGGATATAGCCACAGATAATACAGAACTAGTGTGACCACTCATGGTCTTACAGGTACCTGTCTTGACGTCCCATTGTCTCACCGTCTAATCATCACTTCCCGATACGATGAACTCTGAATCACTGGATATAGCCACAGCATTTACAGAACGAGTGTGACCACTCATGGTCTTACAGGTACCTGTCTTGACGTTCCATAGTCTCACCGTCTAATCATCACTTCCCGATACGATGAACACTGAATCACTGGATATAGCCACAGCATTTACATAACTAGTGTGACCACTCATGGTCTTACAGGTACCTGTCTTGACGTTCCATAGTCTCACCGTATTATCATCACTTCCCGATACGATGAACTCTGAATCACTGGATATAGCCACAGCATTTACAGAACGAGTGTGACCACTCATGGTCTTACAGGTACCTGTCTTGACGTTCCATAGTCTCACCGTATTATAACTTCCCGATACGATGAACTCTGAATCACTGGATATAGCCACAGATAATAAAGAATTAGTGTGATCACTCATGGTCTTACAGGTACCTGTCTTGACGTCCCATTGTCTCACCGTCTAATCATCACTTCCCGATACGATGAACTCTGAATCACTGGATATAGCCACAGATAATACAGAACGAGTGTGACCACTCATGGTCTTACAGGTACCTGTCTTGACGTTCCATAGTCTCACCGTATTATAACTTCCCGATACGATGAACTCTGAATCACTGGATATAGACACAGCATTTACATAACTAGTGTGACCACTCATGGTCTTACAGGTACCTGTCTTTACGTCCCATAGTCTCACCGTATTATAACTTCCCGATACGATGAACTCTGAATCACTGGATATAGCCACAGCATTTACAGAACTAGTGTGACCACTCATGGTCTTACAGGTACCTGTCTTGACGTCCCATAGTCTCACCGTCTAATCATCACTTCCCGATACGATGAACTCTGAATCACTGGATATAGCCACAGCATTTACATAACTAGTGTGACCACTCATGGTCTTACAGGTACCTGTCTTGACATCCCATAGTCTCACCGTATTATCATCACTTCCCGATACGATGAACTCTGAATCACTGGATATAGCCACAGCATTTACATAACTAGTGTGACCACTCATGGTCTTACAGGTACCTGTCTTGACGTCCCATAGTCTCACCGTCTAATCATCACTTCCCGATACGATGAACTCTGAATCACTGGATATAGCCACAGCATTTACATAACTAGTGTGACCACTCATGGTCTTACAGGTACCTGTCTTGACGTCCCATAGTCTCACCGTCTTATCATCACTTCCCGATACGATGAACTCTGAATCACTGGATATAGCCACAGCATTTACATAACTAGTGTGACCACTCATGGTCTTACAGGTACCTGTCTTGACGTTCCATAGTCTCACCGTATTATCATCACTTCCCGATACGATGAACTCTGAATCACTGGATATAGCCACAGCATTTACAGAACGAGTGTGACCACTCATGGTCTTACAGGTACCTGTCTTGACGTTCCATAGTCTCACCGTATTATAACTTCCCGATACGATGAACTCTGAATCACTGGATATAGCCACAGATAATAAAGAATTAGTGTGATCACTCATGGTCTTACAGGTACCTGTCTTGACGTCCCATTGTCTCACCGTCTAATCATCACTTCCCGATACGATGAACTCTGAATCACTGGATATAGCCACAGATAATACAGAACGAGTGTGACCACTCATGGTCTTACAGGTACCTGTCTTGACGTTCCATAGTCTCACCGTATTATAACTTCCCGATACGATGAACTCTGAATCACTGGATATAGCCACAGCTGATACATAACTAGTGTGACTACTCATGGTCTTACAGGTACCTGTCTTGACGTCCCATAGTCTCACCGTCTAATCATCACTTCCCGATACGATGAACTCTGAATCACTGGATATAGCCACAGATAATACATAACTAGTGTGACCACTCATGGTCTTACAGGTACCTGTCTTTGCGTTCCATAGTCTCACCGTATTATCATCACTTCCCGATACGATGAACTCTGAATCACTGGATATAGCCACAGCATTTACAGAACGAGTGTGACCACTCATGGTCTTACAGGTACCTGTCTTTACGTCCCATAGTCTCACCGTCTAATCATCACTTCCCGATACGATGAACTCTGAATCACTGGATATAGCCACAGCATTTACATAACTAGTGTGACCACTCATGGTCTTACAGGTACCTGTCTTGACGTTCCATAGTCTCACCGACTTATCATCACTTCCCGATACGATGAACTCTGAATCACTGGATATAGCCACAGCATTTACAGAACGAGTGTGACCACTCATGGTCTTACAGGTACCTGTCTTGACGTTCCATAGTCTCACCGTCTAATCATCACTTCCCGATACGATGAACTCTGAATCACTGGATATAGCCACAGCATTTACAGAACTAGTGTGACCACTCATGGTCTTACAGGTACCTGTCTTTACGTCCCATAGTCTCACCGTCTAATCATCACTTCCCGATACGATGAACACTGAATCACTGGATATAGCCACAGCATTTACATAACTAGTGTGACCACTCATGGTCTTACAGGTACCTGTCTTGACGTCCCATAGTCTCACCGTCTAATCATCACTTCCCGATACGATGAACTCTGAATCACTGGATATAGCCACAGCATTTACATAATGTGTGTGACCACTCATGGTCTTACAGGTACCTGTCTTGACGTTCCATAGTCTCACCGTCTAATCATGACTTCCCGATACGATGAACTCTGAATCACTGGATATAGCCACAGCATTTACATAATGTGTGTGACCACTCATGGTCTTACAGGTACCTGTCTTGACGTCCCATAGTCTCACCGTCTCATCACTTCCCGATACGATGAACTCTGAATCACTGGATATAGCCACAGCATTTACATAATGTGTGTGACCACTCATGGTCTTACAGGTACCTGTCTTGACGTTCCATAGTCTCACCGTCTAATCATCACTTCCCGATACGATGAACTCTGAATCACTGGATATAGCCACAGCATTTACATAATGTGTGTGACCACTCATGGTCTTACAGGTACCTGTCTTGACGTCCCATAGTCTCACCGTCTTATCATCACTTCCCGATACGATGAACTCTGAATCACTGGATATAGCCACAGCATTTACAGAACGAGTGTGACCACTCATGGTCTTACAGGTACCTGTCTTGACGTCCCATAGTCTCACCGACTTATCATCACTTCCCGATACGATGAACTCTGAATCACTGGATATAGCCACAGCATTTACATAATGTGTGTGACCACTCATGGTCTTACAGGTACCTGTCTTGACGTCCCATAGTCTCACCGTCTAATCATCACTTCCCGATACGATGAACTCTGAATCACTGGATATAGCCACAGCATTTACATAACTAGTGTGACCACTCATGGTCTTACAGGTACCTGTCTTGACGTCCCATAGTCTCACCGTCTAATCATCACTTCCCGATACGATGAACTCTGAATCACTGGATATAGCCACAGATAATACAGAACGAGTGTGACCACTCATGGTCTTACAGGTACCTGTCTTGACGTTCCATAGTCTCACCGACTTATCATCACTTCCCGATACGATGAACTCTGAATCACTGGATATAGCCACAGCATTTACATAACTAGTGTGACCACTCATGGTCTTACAGGTACCTGTCTTGACGTTCCATAGTCTCACCGTATTATCATCACTTCCCGATACGATGAACTCTGAATCACTGGATATAGCCACAGATGTTACATAATGTATGTGACCACTCATGGTCTTACAGGTACCTGTCTTGACGTCCCATAGTCTCACCGTCTAATCATCACTTCCCGATACGATGAACTCTGAATCACTGGATATAGCCACAGCATTTACAGAACGAGTGTAACCACTCATGGTCTTACAGGTACCTGTCTTGACGTTCCATAGTCTCACCGTCTAATCATCACTTCCCGATACGATGAACTCTGAATCACTGGATATAGCCACAGATAATACAGAACTAGTGTGACCACTCATGGTCTTACAGGTACCTGTCTTGACGTTCCATAGTCTCACCGTCTAATCATCACTTCCCGATACGATGAACTCTGAATCACTGGATATAGCCACAGATAATACAGAACTAGTGTGACCACTCATGGTCTTACAGGTACCTGTCTTGACGTCCCATTGTCTCACCGTCTAATCATCACTTCCCGATACGATGAACTCTGAATCACTGGATATAGCCACAGCATTTACAGAACGAGTGTGACCACTCATGGTCTTACAGGTACCTGTCTTGACGTTCCATAGTCTCACCGTCTAATCATCACTTCCCGATACGATGAACACTGAATCACTGGATATAGCCACAGCATTTACATAACTAGTGTGACCACTCATGGTCTTACAGGTACCTGTCTTGACGTTCCATAGTCTCACCGTATTATCATCACTTCCCGATACGATGAACTCTGAATCACTGGATATAGCCACAGCATTTACAGAACGAGTGTGACCACTCATGGTCTTACAGGTACCTGTCTTGACGTTCCATAGTCTCACCGTATTATAACTTCCCGATACGATGAACTCTGAATCACTGGATATAGCCACAGATAATAAAGAATTAGTGTGATCACTCATGGTCTTACAGGTACCTGTCTTGACGTCCCATTGTCTCACCGTCTAATCATCACTTCCCGATACGATGAACTCTGAATCACTGGATATAGCCACAGCATTTACAGAACTAGTGTGACCACTCATGGTCTTACAGGTACCTGTCTTGACGTCCCATAGTCTCACCGTCTAATCATCACTTCCCGATACGATGAACTCTGAATCACTGGATATAGCCACAGCATTTACATAACTAGTGTGACCACTCATGGTCTTACAGGTACCTGTCTTGACGTTCCATAGTCTCACCGTATTATAACTTCCCGATACGATGAACTCTGAATCACTGGATATAGCCACAGATAATACATAACTAGTGTGACCACTCATGGTCTTACAGGTACCTGTCTTTACGTTCCATAGTCTCACCGTATTATAACTTCCCGATACGATGAACTCTGAATCACTGGATATAGCCACAGATAATACAGAACGAGTGTGACCACTCATGGTCTTACAGGTACCTGTCTTGACGTCCCATAGTCTCACCGTATTATCTCTACTTCCCGATACGATGAACTCTGAATCACTGGATATAGCCACAGATAATACAGAACTAGTGTGACCACTCATGGTCTTACAGGTACCTGTCTTTACGTCCCATAGTCTCACCGTCTAATCATGACTTCCCGATACGATGAACTCTGAATCACTGGATATAGCCACAGCATTTACAGAACGAGTGTGACCACTCATGGTCTTACAGGTACCTGTCTTGACGTTCCATAGTCTCACCGACTTATCATCACTTCCCGATACGATGAACTCTGAATCACTGGATATAGCCACAGCATTTACAGAACTAGTGTGACCACTCATGGTCTTACAGGTACCTGTCTTGACGTCCCATAGTCTCACCGTCTAATCATCACTTCCCGATACGATGAACTCTGAATCACTGGATATAGCCACAGATAATACATAACTAGTGTGACCACTCATGGTCTTACAGGTACCTGTCTTGACGTTCCATAGTCTCACCGTATTATAACTTCCCGATACGATGAACTCTGAATCACTGGATATAGCCACAGATAATACAGAACGAGTGTGACCACTCATGGTCTTACAGGTACCTGTCTTGACGTCCCATAGTCTCACCGACTTATCATCACTTCCCGATACGATGAACTCTGAATCACTGGATATAGCCACAGCATTTACAGAACGAGTGTGACCACTCAAAGTCTTACAGGTACCTGTCTTGACGTCCCATAGTCTCACCGACTTATCATCACTTCCCGATACGATGAACTCTGAATCACTGGATATAGCCACAGATGTTAATTAATGTGTGTGACCACTCATGGTCTTACAGGTACCTGTCTTGACGTTCCATAGTCTCACCGTCTAATCATCACTTCCCGATACGATGAACTCTGAATCACTGGATATAGCCACAGATAATACATAACTAGTGTGACCACTCAAAGTCTTACAGGTACCTGTCTTGACGTCCCATAGTCTCACCGACTTATCATCACTTCCCGATACGATGAACACTGAATCACTGGATATAGCCACAGATAATACAGAACTAGTGTGACCACTCATGGTCTTACAGGTACCTGTCTTGACGTTCCATAGTCTCACCGTATTATCATCACTTCCCGATACGATGAACTCTGAATCACTGGATATAGCCACAGCATTTACAGAACGAGTGTGACCACTCATGGTCTTACAGGTACCTGTCTTGACGTTCCATAGTCTCACCGTATTATCATCACTTCCCGATACGATGAACACTGAATCACTGGATATAGCCACAGCATTTACAGAACGAGTGTGACCACTCATGGTCTTACAGGTACCTGTCTTGACGTTCCATAGTCTCACCGTATTATAACTTCCCGATACGATGAACTCTGAATCACTGGATATAGCCACAGATAATACAGAACGAGTGTGACCACTCATGGTCTTACAGGTACCTGTCTTGACGTCCCATAGTCTCACCGACTTATCATCACTTCCCGATACGATGAACTCTGAATCACTGGATATAGCCACAGCATTTACAGAACGAGTGTGACAACTCATGGTCTTACAGGTACCTGTCTTGACGTCCCATAGTCTCACCGTCTAATCATCACTTCCCGATACGATGAACTCTGAATCACTGGATATAGCCACAGCATTTACAGAACGAGTGTGACCACTCATGGTCTTACAGGTACCTGTCTTTACGTTCCATAGTCTCACCGTATTATAACTTCCCGATACGATGAACTCTGAATCACTGGATATAGCCACAGATAATACAGAACGAGTGTGACCACTCATGGTCTTACAGGTACCTGTCTTGACGTCCCATAGTCTCACCGTATTATCTCTACTTCCCGATACGATGAACTCTGAATCACTGGATATAGCCACAGCATTTACATAACTAGTGTGACCACTCATGGTCTTACAGGTACCTGTCTTTACGTTCCATAGTCTCACCGTCTAATCATCACTTCCCGATACGATGAACTCTGAATCACTGGATATAGCCACAGATAATACAGAACGAGTGTGACCACTCATGGTCTTACAGGTACCTGTCTTTACGTTCCATAGTCTCACCGACTTATCATCACTTCCCGATACGATGAACTCTGAATCACTGGATATAGCCACAGCATTTACATAATGTGTGTGACCACTCATGGTCTTACAGGTACCTGTCTTGACGTCCCATAGTCTCACCGACTTATCATCACTTCCCGATACGATGAACTCTGAATCACTGGATATAGCCACAGATAATACAGAACGAGTGTGACCACTCATGGTCTTACAGGTACCTGTCTTGACGTCCCATTGTCTCACCGTCTAATCATCACTTCCCGATACGATGAACTCTGAATCACTGGATATAGCCACAGATAATACAGAACGAGTGTGACCACTCATGGTCTTACAGGTACCTGTCTTGACGTTCCATAGTCTCACCGACTTATCATCACTTCCCGATACGATGAACTCTGAATCACTGGATATAGCCACAGCATTTACATAACTAGTGTGACCACTCATGGTCTTACAGGTACCTGTCTTGACGTTCCATAGTCTCACCGTATTATCATCACTTCCCGATACGATGAACTCTGAATCACTGGATATAGCCACAGATGTTAATTAATGTGTGTGACCACTCATGGTCTTACAGGTTCCTTTCTTGACGTCCTATAGTCTCACCGTCTAATCATCACTTCCCGATACGATGAACTCTGAATCACTGGATATAGCCACAGCATTTACATAATGTGTGTGACCACTCATGGTCTTACAGGTACCTGTCTTGACGTCCCATAGTCTCACCGTCTAATCATCACTTCCCGATACGATGAACTCTGAATCACTGGATATAGCCACAGCATATACATAACTAGTGTGACCACTCATGGTCTTACAGGTACCTGTCTTGACGTTCCATAGTCTCACCGTATTATCTCTACTTACCGATACGATGAACTCTGAATCACTGGATATAGCCACAGATAATACAGAACTAGTGTGACCACTCATGGTCTTACAGGTACCTGTCTTGACGTTCCATAGTCTCACCGTCTAATCATCACTTCCCGATACGATGAACTCTGAATCACTGGATATAGCCACAGATAATACAGAACGAGTGTGACCACTCATGGTCTTACAGGTACCTGTCTTGACGTTCCATAGTCTCACCGACTTATCATCACTTCCCGATACGATGAACTCTGAATCACTGGATATAGCCACAGCATTTACATAACTAGTGTGACCACTCATGGTCTTACAGGTACCTGTCTTGACGTTCCATAGTCTCACCGTATTATCATCACTTCCCGATACGATGAACTCTGAATCACTGGATATAGCCACAGATGTTAATTAATGTGTGTGACCACTCATGGTCTTACAGGTTCCTTTCTTGACGTCCTATAGTCTAACCGTCTTATCATCACTTCCCGATACGATGAACTCTGAATCACTGGATATAGCCACAGCATTTACATAATGTGTGTGACCACTCATGGTCTTACAGGTACCTGTCTTGACGTCCCATAGTCTCACCGTCTAATCATCACTTCCCGATACGATGAACTCTGAATCACTGGATATAGCCACAGCATTTACAGAACGAGTGTAACCACTCATGGTCTTACAGGTACCTGTCTTGACGTTCCATAGTCTCACCGTATTATCTCTACTTACCGATACGATGAACTCTGAATCACTGGATATAGCCACAGCATTTACAGAACGAGTGTGACCACTCATGGTCTTACAGGTACCTGTCTTTACGTTCCATAGTCTAACCGTCTTATCATCACTTCCCGATACGATGAACTCTGAATCACTGGATATAGCCACAGATAATACAGAACTAGTGTGACCACTCATGGTCTTACAGGTACCTGTCTTGACGTTCCATAGTCTCACCGTATTATCATCACTTCCCGATACGATGAACTCTGAATCACTGGATATAGCCACAGATGTTAATTAATGTGTGTGACCACTCATGGTCTTACAGGTACCTGTCTTGACGTTCCATAGTCTCACCGTATTATCATCACTTCCCGATACGATGAACTCTGAATCACTGGATATAGCCACAGATGTTAATTAATGTGTGTGACCACTCATGGTCTTACAGGTACCTGTCTTGACGTCCCATAGTCTCACCGTCTAATCATCACTTCCCGATACGATGAACTCTGAATCACTGGATATAGCCACAGCATTTACAGAACGAGTGTGACCACTCATGGTCTTACAGGTACCTGTCTTGACGTTCCATAGTCTCACCGTATTATCTCTACTTACCGATACGATGATCTCTGAATCACTGGATATAGCCACAGCATTTACAGAACGAGTGTGACCACTCATGGTCTTACAGGTACCTGTCTTTACGTTCCATAGTCTAACCGTCTTATCATCACTTCCCGATACGATGAACTCTGAATCACTGGATATAGCCACAGATAATACAGAACTAGTGTGACCACTCATGGTCTTACAGGTACCTGTCTTGACGTCCCATAGTCTCACCGTATTATCTCTACTTCCCGATACGATGAACTCTGAATCACTGGATATAGCCACAGATAATACAGAACGAGTGTGACCACTCATGGTCTTACAGGTACCTGTCTTTACGATCCATAGTCTCACCGTCTAATCATCACTTCCCGATACGATGAACTCTGAATCACTGGATATAGCCACAGATGTTAATTAATGTGTGTGACCACTCATGGTCTTACAGGTTCCTTTCTTGACGTCCTATAGTCTCACCGTCTAATCATCACTTCCCGATACGATGAACTCTGAATCACTGGATATAGCCACAGATAATACAGAACGAGTGTGACCACTCATGGTCTTACAGGTACCTGTCTTGACGTTCCATAGTCTCACCGACTTATCATCACTTCCCGATACGATGAACTCTGAATCACTGGATATAGCCACAGCATTTACAGAACTAGTGTGACCACTCATGGTCTTACAGGTACCTGTCTTGACGTTCCATAGTCTCACCGACTTATCATCACTTCCCGATACGATGAACTCTGAATCACTGGATATAGCCACAGCATTTACATAACTAGTGTGACCACTCATGGTCTTACAGGTACCTGTCTTTACGTTCCATAGTCTCACCGACTTATCATCACTTCCCGATACGATGAACTCTGAATCACTGGATATAGCCACAGCATTTACAGAACGAGTGTGACCACTCATGGTCTTACAGGTACCTGTCTTTACGTCCCATAGTCTCACCGTATTATAACTTCCCGATACGATGAACTCTGAATCACTGGATATAGCCACAGCATTTACAGAACTAGTGTGACCACTCATGGTCTTACAGGTACCTGTCTTTACGATCCATAGTCTCACCGTCTAATCATCACTTCCCGATACGATGAACTCTGAATCACTGGATATAGCCACAGATGTTAATTAATGTGTGTGACCACTCATGGTCTTACAGGTTCCTTTCTTGACGTCCTATAGTCTCACCGTCTAATCATGACTTCCCGATACGATGAACTCTGAATCACTGGATATAGCCACAGCATTTACAGAACGAGTGTGACCACTCATGGTCTTACAGGTACCTGTCTTGACGTTCCATAGTCTCACCGACTTATCATCACTTCCCGATACGATGAACTCTGAATCACTGGATATAGCCACAGCATTTACATAACTAGTGTGACCACTCATGGTCTTACAGGTACCTGTCTTGACGTTCCATAGTCTCACCGACTTATCATCACTTCCCGATACGATGAACTCTGAATCACTGGATATAGCCACAGATGTTAATTAATGTGTGTGACCACTCATGGTCTTACAGGTACCTGTCTTGACGTCCCATAGTCTCACCGTCTAATCATCACTTCCCGATACGATGAACTCTGAATCACTGGATATAGCCACAGAATATACATAACTAGTGTGACCACTCATGGTCTTACAGGTACCTGTCTTGACGTCCCATAGTCTCACCATCAAATCATGACTTCCCGATACGATGAACTCTGAATCACTGGATATAGCCACAGCATTTACAGAACGAGTGTGACCACTCATGGTCTTACAGGTACCTGTCTTTACGTCCCATTGTCTCACCGTCTAATCATCACTTCCCGATACGATGAACTCTGAATCACTGGATATAGCCACAGATAATACATAACTAGTGTGACCACTCATGGTCCTACCGGTACCTGTCTTGACGTTCCATAGTCTCACCGACTTATCATCACTTCCCGATACGATGAACTCTGAATCACTGGATATAGCCACAGCATTTACATAACTAGTGTGACCACTCATGGTCTTACAGGTACCTGTCTTTACGTCCCATAGTCTCACCGACTTATCATCACTTCCCGATACGATGAACTCTGAATCACTGGATATAGCCACAGCATTTACAGAACGAGTGTGACCACTCATGGTCTTACAGGTACCTGTCTTGACGTCCCATAGTCTCACCGACTTATCATCACTTCCCGATACGATGAACTCTGAATCACTGGATATAGCCACAGCATTTACATAATGTGTGTGACCACTCATGGTCTTACAGGTACCTGTCTTGACGTTCCATAGTCTCACCGTATTATCATCACTTCCCGATACGATGAACTCTGAATCACTGGATATAGCCACAGCATTTACAGAACTAGTGTGACCACTCATGGTCTTACAGGTACCTGTCTTTACGTCCCATAGTCTCACCGTATTATAACTTCCCGATACGATGAACTCTGAATCACTGGATATAGCCACAGCATTTACATAACTAGTGTGACCACTCATGGTCTTACAGGTACCTGTCTTTACGTTCCATAGTCTCACCGACTTATCATCACTTCCCGATACGATGAACTCTGAATCACTGGATATAGCCACAGCATTTACAGAACTAGTGTGACCACTCATGGTCTTACAGGTACCTGTCTTTACGTCCCATAGTCTCACCGTATTATAACTTCCCGATACGATGAACTCTGAATCACTGGATATAGCCACAGCATTTACAGAACTAGTGTGACCACTCATGGTCTTACAGGTACCTGTCTTTACGATCCATAGTCTCACCGTCTAATCATCACTTCCCGATACGATGAACTCTGAATCACTGGATATAGCCACAGATAATACAGAACGAGTGTGACCACTCATGGTCTTACAGGTACCTGTCTTGACGTTCCATAGTCTCACCGACTTATCATCACTTCCCGATACGATGAACTCTGAATCACTGGATATAGCCACAGCATTTACATAACTAGTGTGACCACTCATGGTCTTACAGGTACCTGTCTTTACGTCCCATAGTCTCACCGACTTATCATCACTTCCCGATACGATGAACTCTGAATCACTGGATATAGCCACAGCATTTACAGAACGAGTGTGACCACTCATGGTCTTACAGGTACCTGTCTTGACGTCCCATAGTCTCACCGACTTATCATCACTTCCCGATACGATGAACTCTGAATCACTGGATATAGCCACAGCATTTACATAATGTGTGTGACCACTCATGGTCTTACAGGTACCTGTCTTGACGTTCCATAGTCTCACCGTATTATCATCACTTCCCGATACGATGAACTCTGAATCACTGGATATAGCCACAGCATTTACAGAACTAGTGTGACCACTCATGGTCTTACAGGTACCTGTCTTTACGTCCCATAGTCTCACCGTATTATAACTTCCCGATACGATGAACTCTGAATCACTGGATATAGCCACAGCATTTACATAACTAGTGTGACCACTCATGGTCTTACAGGTACCTGTCTTTACGTTCCATAGTCTCACCGACTTATCATCACTTCCCGATACGATGAACTCTGAATCACTGGATATAGCCACAGCATTTACAGAACTAGTGTGACCACTCATGGTCTTACAGGTACCTGTCTTTACGTCCCATAGTCTCACCGTATTATAACTTCCCGATACGATGAACTCTGAATCACTGGATATAGCCACAGCATTTACAGAACTAGTGTGACCACTCATGGTCTTACAGGTACCTGTCTTTACGATCCATAGTCTCACCGTCTAATCATCACTTCCCGATACGATGAACTCTGAATCACTGGATATAGCCACAGATAATACATAACTAGTGTGACCACTCATGGTCTTACAGGTACCTGTCTTGACGTTCCATAGTCTCACCGTATTATAACTTCCCGATACGATGAACTCTGAATCACTGGATATAGCCACAGCATTTACATAACTAGTGTGACCACTCATGGTCTTACAGGTACCTGTCTTGACGTTCCATAGTCTCACCGACTTATCATCACTTCCCGATACGATGAACTCTGAATCACTGGATATAGCCACAGCATTTACAGAACGAGTGTGACCACTCATGGTCTTACAGGTACCTGTCTTTACGTTCCATAGTCTCACCGACTTATCATCACTTCCCGATACGATGAACTCTGAATCACTGGATATAGCCACAGATAATACAGAACTAGTGTGACCACTCATGGTCTTACAGGTACCTGTCTTGACGTCCCATAGTCTCACCGTATTATCTCTACTTCCCGATACGATGAACTCTGAATCACTGGATATAGCCACAGATAATACAGAACTAGTGTGACCACTCATGGTCTTACAGGTACCTGTCTTGACGTTCCATAGTCTCACCGTATTATCATCACTTCCCGATACGATGAACTCTGAATCACTGGATATAGCCACAGCATTTACAGAACTAGTGTGACCACTCATGGTCTTACAGGTACCTGTCTTGACGTTCCATAGTCTCACCGACTTATCATCACTTCCCGATACGATGAACTCTGAATCACTGGATATAGCCACAGCATTTACATAACTAGTGTGACCACTCATGGTCTTACAGGTACCTGTCTTGACGTCCCATAGTCTCACCGACTTATCATCACTTCCCGATACGATGAACTCTGAATCACTGGATATAGCCACAGCATTTACAGAACGAGTGTGACCACTCATGGTCTTACAGGTACCTGTCTTTACGTCCCATAGTCTCACCGTATTATAACTTCCCGATACGATGAACTCTGAATCACTGGATATAGCCACAGCATTTACAGAACTAGTGTGACCACTCATGGTCTTACAGGTACCTGTCTTGACGTTCCATAGTCTCACCGTCTAATCATCACTTCCCGATACGATGAACTCTGAATCACTGGATATAGCCACAGCATTTACATAACTAGTGTGACCACTCATGGTCTTACAGGTACCTGTCTTTACGTTCCATAGTCTCACCGTCTTATCATCACTTCCCGATACGATGAACTCTGAATCACTGGATATAGCCACAGCATTTACAGAACGAGTGTGACCACTCATGGTCTTACAGGTACCTGTCTTTACGTCCCATAGTCTCACCGTATTATAACTTCCCGATACGATGAACTCTGAATCACTGGATATAGCCACAGCATTTACAGAACTAGTGTGACCACTCATGGTCTTACAGGTACCTGTCTTTACGATCCATAGTCTCACCGTCTAATCATCACTTCCCGATACGATGAACTCTGAATCACTGGATATAGCCACAGATGTTAATTAATGTGTGTGACCACTCATGGTCTTACAGGTTCCTTTCTTGACGTCCTATAGTCTCACCGTCTAATCATGACTTCCCGATACGATGAACTCTGAATCACTGGATATAGCCACAGCATTTACAGAACGAGTGTGACCACTCATGGTCTTACAGGTACCTGTCTTGACGTTCCATAGTCTCACCGACTTATCATCACTTCCCGATACGATGAACTCTGAATCACTGGATATAGCCACAGCATTTACATAACTAGTGTGACCACTCATGGTCTTACAGGTACCTGTCTTGACGTTCCATAGTCTCACCGACTTATCATCACTTCCCGATACGATGAACTCTGAATCACTGGATATAGCCACAGATGTTAATTAATGTGTGTGACCACTCATGGTCTTACAGGTACCTGTCTTGACGTCCCATAGTCTCACCGTCTAATCATCACTTCCCGATACGATGAACTCTGAATCACTGGATATAGCCACAGAATATACATAACTAGTGTGACCACTCATGGTCTTACAGGTACCTGTCTTGACGTCCCATAGTCTCACCGTATTATCTCTACTTCCCGATACGATGAACTCTGAATCACTGGATATAGCCACAGATAATACAGAACTAGTGTGACCACTCATGGTCTTACAGGTACCTGTCTTGACGTTCCATAGTCTCACCGTATTATCATCACTTCCCGATACGATGAACTCTGAATCACTGGATATAGCCACAGCATTTACAGAACTAGTGTGACCACTCATGGTCTTACAGGTACCTGTCTTGACGTTCCATAGTCTCACCGACTTATCATCACTTCCCGATACGATGAACTCTGAATCACTGGATATAGCCACAGCATTTACAGAACGAGTGTGACCACTCATGGTCTTACAGGTACCTGTCTTGACGTCCCATAGTCTCACCGACTTATCATCACTTCCCGATACGATGAACTCTGAATCACTGGATATAGCCACAGCATTTACAGAACGAGTGTGACCACTCATGGTCTTACAGGTACCTGTCTTTACGTCCCATAGTCTCACCGTATTATAACTTCCCGATACGATGAACTCTGAATCACTGGATATAGCCACAGCATTTACAGAACTAGTGTGACCACTCATGGTCTTACAGGTACCTGTCTTGACGTTCCATAGTCTCACCGTCTAATCATCACTTCCCGATACGATGAACTCTGAATCACTGGATATAGCCACAGCATTTACATAACTAGTGTGACCACTCATGGTCTTACAGGTACCTGTCTTTACGTTCCATAGTCTCACCGTCTTATCATCACTTCCCGATACGATGAACTCTGAATCACTGGATATAGCCACAGCATTTACAGAACGAGTGTGACCACTCATGGTCTTACAGGTACCTGTCTTTACGTCCCATAGTCTCACCGTATTATAACTTCCCGATACGATGAACTCTGAATCACTGGATATAGCCACAGCATTTACAGAACTAGTGTGACCACTCATGGTCTTACAGGTACCTGTCTTTACGTCCCATAGTCTCACCGTATTATAACTTCCCGATACGATGAACTCTGAATCACTGGATATAGCCACAGCATTTACATAACTAGTGTGACCACTCATGGTCTTACAGGTACCTGTCTTTACGTTCCATAGTCTCACCGACTTATCATCACTTCCCGATACGATGAACTCTGAATCACTGGATATAGCCACAGCATTTACAGAACGAGTGTGACCACTCATGGTCTTACAGGTACCTGTCTTGACGTTCCATAGTCTCACCGACTTATCATCACTTCCCGATACGATGAACTCTGAATCACTGGATATAGCCACAGCATTTACATAACTAGTGTGACCACTCATGGTCTTACAGGTACCTGTCTTGACGTTCCATAGTCTCACCGTA
The DNA here is from genome assembly GCA_946699065.1 of Loxodes magnus. Taxonomy (NCBI): domain Eukaryota; phylum Ciliophora; class Karyorelictea; order Loxodida; family Loxodidae; genus Loxodes; species Loxodes magnus. Next base: position 36,506 of record CAMPDV010000443.1, read on the forward strand.
TTATCATCACTTCCCGATACGATGAACTCTGAATCACTGGATATAGCCACAGATAATACAGAACGAGTGTGACCACTCATGGTCTTACAGGTACCTGTCTTGACGTTCCATAGTCTCACCGACTTATCATCACTTCCCGATACGATGAACTCTGAATCACTGGATATAGCCACAGCATTTACATAACTAGTGTGACCACTCATGGTCTTACAGGTACCTGTCTTGACGTTCCATAGTCTCACCGACTTATCATCACTTCCCGATACGATGAACTCTGAATCACTGGATATAGCCACAGCATTTACAGAACGAGTGTGACCACTCATGGTCTTACAGGTACCTGTCTTTACGTTCCATAGTCTCACCGACTTATCATCACTTCCCGATACGATGAACTCTGAATCACTGGATATAGCCACAGATAATACAGAACTAGTGTGACCACTCATGGTCTTACAGGTACCTGTCTTGACGTCCCATAGTCTCACCGTATTATCTCTACTTCCCGATACGATGAACTCTGAATCACTGGATATAGCCACAGAATATACATAACTAGTGTGACCACTCATGGTCTTACAGGTACCTGTCTTGACGTCCCATAGTCTCACCATCAAATCATGACTTCCCGATACGATGAACTCTGAATCACTGGATATAGCCACAGCATTTACAGAACGAGTGTGACCACTCATGGTCTTACAGGTACCTGTCTTTACGTCCCATTGTCTCACCGTCTAATCATCACTTCCCGATACGATGAACTCTGAATCACTGGATATAGCCACAGATAATACATAACTAGTGTGACCACTCATGGTCCTACCGGTACCTGTCTTGACGTTCCATAGTCTCACCGACTTATCATCACTTCCCGATACGATGAACTCTGAATCACTGGATATAGCCACAGCATTTACATAACTAGTGTGACCACTCATGGTCTTACAGGTACCTGTCTTTACGTCCCATAGTCTCACCGACTTATCATCACTTCCCGATACGATGAACTCTGAATCACTGGATATAGCCACAGCATTTACAGAACGAGTGTGACCACTCATGGTCTTACAGGTACCTGTCTTGACGTCCCATAGTCTCACCGTCTCATCACTTCCCGATACGATGAACTCTGAATCACTGGATATAGCCACAGCATTTACATAATGTGTGTGACCACTCATGGTCTTACAGGTACCTGTCTTGACGTTCCATAGTCTCACCGTCTCATCACTTCCCGATACGATGAACTCTGAATCACTGGATATAGCCACAGCATTTACAGAACGAGTGTGACCACTCATGGTCTTACAGGTACCTGTCTTTACGTCCCATAGTCTCACCGACTTATCATCACTTCCCGATACGATGAACTCTGAATCACTGGATATAGCCACAGATAATACAGAACTAGTGTGACCACTCATGGTCTTACAGGTACCTGTCTTGACGTCCCATAGTCTCACCATCAAATCATGACTTCCCGATACGATGAACTCTGAATCACTGGATATAGCCACAGCATTTACAGAACGAGTGTGACCACTCATGGTCTTACAGGTACCTGTCTTTACGTCCCATAGTCTCACCGACTTATCATCACTTCCCGATACGATGAACTCTGAATCACTGGATATAGCCACAGCATTTACAGAACGAGTGTGACCACTCATGGTCTTACAGGTACCTGTCTTTACGTCCCATAGTCTCACCGACTAATCATCACTTCCCGATACGATGAACTCTGAATCACTGGATATAGCCACAGCATTTACAGAACGAGTGTGACCACTCATGGTCTTACAGGTACCTGTCTTTACGTTCCATAGTCTCACCGACTTATCATCACTTCCCGATACGATGAACTCTGAATCACTGGATATAGCCACAGCATTTACAGAACGAGTGTGACCACTCATGGTCTTACAGGTACCTGTCTTTACGTCCCATAGTCTCACCGTATTATAACTTCCCGATACGATGAACTCTGAATCACTGGATATAGCCACAGCATTTACATAATGTGTGTGACCACTCATGGTCTTACAGGTACCTGTCTTGACGTTCCATAGTCTCACCGTCTAATCATCACTTCCCGATACGATGAACTCTGAATCACTGGATATAGCCACAGCATTTACATAACTAGTGTGACCACTCATGGTCTTACAGATTCCTTTCTTGACGTCCTATAGTCTCACCGTCTAATCATCACTTCCCGATACGATGAACTCTGAATCACTGGATATAGCCACAGATAATACAGAACGAGTGTGACCACTCATGGTCTTACAGGTACCTGTCTTGACGTCCCATAGTCTCACCATCAAATCATGACTTCCCGATACGATGAACTCTGAATCACTGGATATAGCCACAGCATTTACATAACTAGTGTGACCACTCATGGTCTTACAGGTACCTGTCTTGACGTTCCATAGTCTCACCGTATTATCATCACTTCCCGATACGATGAACTCTGAATCACTGGATATAGCCACAGATGTTAATTAATGTGTGTGACCACTCATGGTCTTACAGGTTCCTTTCTTGACGTCCTATAGTCTCACCGTCTCATCACTTCCCGATACGATGAACTCTGAATCACTGGATATAGCCACAGCATTTACATAATGTGTGTGACCACTCATGGTCTTACAGGTACCTGTCTTGACGTCCCATAGTCTCACCGTCTAATCATCACTTCCCGATACGATGAACTCTGAATCACTGGATATAGCCACAGCATTTACAGAACGAGTGTGACCACTCATGGTCTTACAGGTACCTGTCTTTACGTCCCATAGTCTCACCATCAAATCATGACTTTCCGATACGATGAACTCTGAATCACTGGATATAGACACAGCATTTACATAACTAGTGTGACCACTCATGGTCTTACAGGTACCTGTCTTTACGTTCCATAGTCTAACCGTCTTATCATCACTTCACGATACGATGAACTCTGAATCACTGGATATAGCCACAGATAATACAGAACTAGTGTGACCACTCATGGTCTTACAGGTACCTGTCTTGACGTCCCATAGTCTCACCGTATTATCTCTACTTCCCGATACGATGAACTCTGAATCACTGGATATAGCCACAGATAATACAGAACTAGTGTGACCACTCATGGTCTTACAGGTACCTGTCTTGACGTTCCATAGTCTCACCGTATTATCATCACTTCCCGATACGATGAACTCTGAATCACTGGATATAGCCACAGCATTTACAGAACTAGTGTGACCACTCATGGTCTTACAGGTACCTGTCTTGACGTTCCATAGTCTCACCGACTTATCATCACTTCCCGATACGATGAACTCTGAATCACTGGATATAGCCACAGCATTTACATAACTAGTGTGACCACTCATGGTCTTACAGGTACCTGTCTTTACGTCCCATAGTCTCACCGACTTATCATCACTTCCCGATACGATGAACTCTGAATCACTGGATATAGCCACAGATAATACAGAACTAGTGTGACCACTCATGGTCTTACAGGTACCTGTCTTGACGTTCCATAGTCTCACCGTATTATCATCACTTCCCGATACGATGAACTCTGAATCACTGGATATAGCCACAGCATTTACAGAACTAGTGTGACCACTCATGGTCTTACAGGTACCTGTCTTGACGTTCCATAGTCTCACCGACTTATCATCACTTCCCGATACGATGAACTCTGAATCACTGGATATAGCCACAGCATTTACAGAACGAGTGTGACCACTCATGGTCTTACAGGTACCTGTCTTTACGTCCCATAGTCTCACCGTATTATAACTTCCCGATACGATGAACTCTGAATCACTGGATATAGCCACAGCATTTACAGAACGAGTGTGACCACTCATGGTCTTACAGGTACCTGTCTTGACGTTCCATAGTCTCACCATCAAATCATGACTTCCCGATACGATGAACTCTGAATCACTGGATATAGACACAGCATTTACATAACTAGTGTGACCACTCATGGTCTTACAGGTACCTGTCTTGACGTTCCATAGTCTCACCGTATTATCATCACTTCCCGATACGATGAACTCTGAATCACTGGATATAGCCACAGCATTTACAGAACTAGTGTGACCACTCATGGTCTTACAGGTACCTGTCTTGACGTTCCATAGTCTCACCGACTTATAACTTCCCGATACGATGAACTCTGAATCACTGGATATAGCCACAGCATTTACATAACTAGTGTGACCACTCATGGTCTTACAGGTACCTGTCTTTACGTTCCATAGTCTCACCGACTTATCATCACTTCCCGATACGATGAACTCTGAATCACTGGATATAGCCACAGATAATACAGAACTAGTGTGACCACTCATGGTCTTACAGGTACCTGTCTTGACGTTCCATAGTCTCACCGTATTATAACTTCCCGATACGATGAACTCTGAATCACTGGATATAGCCACAGCATTTACAGAACTAGTGTGACCACTCATGGTCTTACAGGTACCTGTCTTGACGTTCCATAGTCTCACCGACTTATCATCACTTCCCGATACGATGAACTCTGAATCACTGGATATAGCCACAGATGTTAATTAATGTGTGTGACCACTCATGGTCTTACAGGTACCTGTCTTGACGTCCCATAGTCTCACCGTATTATAACTTCCCGATACGATGAACTCTGAATCACTGGATATAGCCACAGCATTTACAGAACGAGTGTGACCACTCATGGTCTTACAGGTACCTGTCTTGACGTTCCATAGTCTCACCATCAAATCATGACTTCCCGATACGATGAACTCTGAATCACTGGATATAGACACAGCATTTACATAACTAGTGTGACCACTCATGGTCTTACAGGTACCTGTCTTTACGTTCCATAGTCTCACCGACTTATCATCACTTCCCGATACGATGAACTCTGAATCACTGGATATAGCCACAGCATTTACAGAACGAGTGTGACCACTCATGGTCTTACAGGTACCTGTCTTTACGTCCCATAGTCTCACCGTATTATAACTTCCCGATACGATGAACTCTGAATCACTGGATATAGCCACAGCATTTACATAATGTGTGTGACCACTCATGGTCTTACAGGTACCTGTCTTGACGTCCCATAGTCTCAACGTATTATCATAACTTCCCGATACGATGAACTCTGAATCACTGGATATAGCCACAGATAATACAGAATTAGTGTGACCACTCATGGTCTTACAGGTACCTGTCTTGACGTCCCATAGTCTCACCGTCTCATCATAACTTCCCGATACGATTAACTCTGAATCACTGGATATAGCCACATCATCTACAGAATCTGTGTGACCACTCATGGTCTTACAGGTACCTGTCTTGACGTCCCATAGTCTCACCGTCTCATCAGTCTTCCCGATACGATGAACTCTGAATCACTGGATATAGCCACAGATAATAAAGAATTAGTGTGATCACTCATGGTCTTACAGGTACCTGTCTTGACGTCCCATAGTCTCACCGTATTATCATAACTTCCCGATACGATGAACTCTGAATCACTGGATATAGCCACATCATCTACAGAATCTGTGTGACCACTCATGGTCTTACAGGTACCTGTCTTGACGTCCCATAGTCTCACCGTATTATCTCTACTTCCCGATACGATGAACTCTGAATCACTGGATATAGCCACAGAATATACATAACTAGTGTGACCACTCATGGTCTTACAGGTACCTGTCTTGACGTCCCATAGTCTCACCATCAAATCATGACTTCCCGATACGATGAACTCTGAATCACTGGATATAGCCACAGCATTTACAGAACGAGTGTGACCACTCATGGTCTTACAGGTACCTGTCTTTACGTCCCATTGTCTCACCGTCTAATCATCACTTCCCGATACGATGAACTCTGAATCACTGGATATAGCCACAGATAATACATAACTAGTGTGACCACTCATGGTCCTACCGGTACCTGTCTTGACGTTCCATAGTCTCACCGACTTATCATCACTTCCCGATACGATGAACTCTGAATCACTGGATATAGCCACAGCATTTACATAACTAGTGTGACCACTCATGGTCTTACAGGTACCTGTCTTTACGTCCCATAGTCTCACCGACTTATCATCACTTCCCGATACGATGAACTCTGAATCACTGGATATAGCCACAGCATTTACAGAACGAGTGTGACCACTCATGGTCTTACAGGTACCTGTCTTGACGTCCCATAGTCTCACCGTCTCATCACTTCCCGATACGATGAACTCTGAATCACTGGATATAGCCACAGCATTTACATAATGTGTGTGACCACTCATGGTCTTACAGGTACCTGTCTTGACGTTCCATAGTCTCACCGTCTCATCACTTCCCGATACGATGAACTCTGAATCACTGGATATAGCCACAGCATTTACAGAACGAGTGTGACCACTCATGGTCTTACAGGTACCTGTCTTGACGTTCCATAGTCTCACCATCAAATCATGACTTCCCGATACGATGAACTCTGAATCACTGGATATAGACACAGCATTTACATAACTAGTGTGACCACTCATGGTCTTACAGGTACCTGTCTTGACGTTCCATAGTCTCACCGTATTATCATCACTTCCCGATACGATGAACTCTGAATCACTGGATATAGCCACAGCATTTACAGAACTAGTGTGACCACTCATGGTCTTACAGGTACCTGTCTTGACGTTCCATAGTCTCACCGACTTATAACTTCCCGATACGATGAACTCTGAATCACTGGATATAGCCACAGCATTTACATAACTAGTGTGACCACTCATGGTCTTACAGGTACCTGTCTTTACGTTCCATAGTCTCACCGACTTATCATCACTTCCCGATACGATGAACTCTGAATCACTGGATATAGCCACAGATAATACAGAACTAGTGTGACCACTCATGGTCTTACAGGTACCTGTCTTGACGTTCCATAGTCTCACCGTATTATAACTTCCCGATACGATGAACTCTGAATCACTGGATATAGCCACAGCATTTACAGAACTAGTGTGACCACTCATGGTCTTACAGGTACCTGTCTTGACGTTCCATAGTCTCACCGACTTATCATCACTTCCCGATACGATGAACTCTGAATCACTGGATATAGCCACAGATGTTAATTAATGTGTGTGACCACTCATGGTCTTACAGGTACCTGTCTTGACGTCCCATAGTCTCACCGTCTAATCATCACTTCCCGATACGATGAACTCTGAATCACTGGATATAGCCACAGATAATACAGAACGAGTGTGACCACTCATGGTCTTACAGGTACCTGTCTTTACGTTCCATAGTCTCACCGACTTATCATCACTTCCCGATACGATGAACTCTGAATCACTGGATATAGCCACAGCATTTACATAACTAGTGTGACCACTCATGGTCTTACAGGTACCTGTCTTTACGTCCCATTGTCTCACCGTCTAATCATCACTTCCCGATACGATGAACTCTGAATCACTGGATATAGCCACAGCATTTACATAACGAGTGTGACCACTCATGGTCTTACAGGTACCTGTCTTTACGTCCCATAGTCTCACCGTATTATAACTTCCCGATACGATGAACTCTGAATCACTGGATATAGCCACAGATAATACATAATCTGTGTGACCACTCATGGTCTTACAGGTACCTGTCTTGACGTCCCATAGTCTCACCGTCTTATCATCACTTCCCGATACGATGAACTCTGAATCACTGGATATAGCCACAGATAATACAGAATCTGTGTGACCACTCATGGTCTTACAGGTACCTGTCTTGACGTCCCATAGTCTCACCGTCTTATCATCACTTCCCGATACGATGAACTCTGAATCACTGGATATAGCCACAGATAATACAGAATTAGTGTGACCACTCATGGTCTTACAGGTACCTGTCTTGACGTTTCATAGTTTCACCGTTTTATCTCTACTTCCCGATACGATGAACTCTGAATCACTGGATATAGCCACAGATAATAAAGAATTAGTGTGACCACTCATGGTCTTACAGGTACCTGTCTTGACGTTCCATAGTCTCACCGTATTATCATCACTTCCCGATACGATGAACTCTGAATCACTGGATATAGCCACAGATAATACAGAATCTGTGTGACCACTCATGGTCTTACAGGTACCTGTCTTGACGTCCTATAGTCTCACCGTCTAATCATCACTTCCCGATACGATGAACTCTGAATCACTGGATATAGCCACAGATAATACAGAACGAGTGTGACCACTCATGGTCTTACAGGTACCTGTCTTGACGTTCCATAGTCTCACCGTATTATAACTTCCCGATACGATGAACTCTGAATCACTGGATATAGCCACAGCATTTACAGAACTAGTGTGACCACTCATGGTCTTACAGGTACCTGTCTTGACGTTCCATAGTCTCACCGTATTATCATCACTTCCCGATACGATGAACTCTGAATCACTGGATATAGCCACAGATGTTAATTAATGTGTGTGACCACTCATGGTCTTACAGGTTCCTTTCTTGACGTCCTATAGTCTCACCGTCTCATCACTTCCCGATACGATGAACTCTGAATCACTGGATATAGCCACAGCATTTACATAATGTGTGTGACCACTCATGGTCTTACAGGTACCTGTCTTGACGTTCCATAGTCTCACCGACTTATAACTTCCCGATACGATGAACTCTGAATCACTGGATATAGCCACAGCATTTACATAACTAGTGTGACCACTCATGGTCTTACAGGTACCTGTCTTTACGTCCCATAGTCTCACCATCAAATCATGACTTTCCGATACGATGAACTCTGAATCACTGGATATAGACACAGCATTTACATAACTAGTGTGACCACTCATGGTCTTACAGGTACCTGTCTTTACGTTCCATAGTCTAACCGTCTTATCATCACTTCACGATACGATGAACTCTGAATCACTGGATATAGCCACAGATAATACAGAACTAGTGTGACCACTCATGGTCTTACAGGTACCTGTCTTGACGTTCCATAGTCTCACCGTATTATCTCTACTTCCCGATACGATGAACTCTGAATCACTGGATATAGCCACAGATAATACAGAACTAGTGTGACCACTCATGGTCTTACAGGTACCTGTCTTGACGTTCCATAGTCTCACCGTATTATCATCACTTCCCGATACGATGAACTCTGAATCACTGGATATAGCCACAGCATTTACAGAACTAGTGTGACCACTCATGGTCTTACAGGTACCTGTCTTGACGTTCCATAGTCTCACCGACTTATCATCACTTCCCGATACGATGAACTCTGAATCACTGGATATAGCCACAGCATTTACATAACTAGTGTGACCACTCATGGTCTTACAGGTACCTGTCTTTACGTTCCATAGTCTCACCGACTTATCATCACTTCCCGATACGATGAACTCTGAATCACTGGATATAGCCACAGATAATACAGAACTAGTGTGACCACTCATGGTCTTACAGGTACCTGTCTTGACGTTCCATAGTCTCACCGTATTATCATCACTTCCCGATACGATGAACTCTGAATCACTGGATATAGCCACAGCATTTACAGAACTAGTGTGACCACTCATGGTCTTACAGGTACCTGTCTTGACGTTCCATAGTCTCACCGACTTATCATCACTTCCCGATACGATGAACTCTGAATCACTGGATATAGCCACAGCATTTACAGAACGAGTGTGACCACTCATGGTCTTACAGGTACCTGTCTTTACGTCCCATAGTCTCACCGTATTATAACTTCCCGATACGATGAACTCTGAATCACTGGATATAGCCACAGCATTTACAGAACGAGTGTGACCACTCATGGTCTTACAGGTACCTGTCTTGACGTTCCATAGTCTCACCGACTTATCATCACTTCCCGATACGATGAACTCTGAATCACTGGATATAGCCACAGATGTTAATTAATGTGTGTGACCACTCATGGTCTTACAGGTACCTGTCTTGACGTCCCATAGTCTCACCGTATTATCTCTACTTCCCGATACGATGAACTCTGAATCACTGGATATAGCCACAGATAATTCAGAACTAGTGTGACCACTCATGGTCTTACAGGTACCTGTCTTGACGTCCCATAGTCTCACCGACTTATCATCACTTCCCGATACGATGAACTCTGAATCACTGGATATAGCCACAGATAATACAGAACGAGTGTGACCACTCATGGTCTTACAGGTACCTGTCTTGACGTTCCATAGTCTCACCGTATTATCATCACTTCCCGATACGATGAACTCTGAATCACTGGATATAGCCACAGATGTTAATTAATGTGTGTGACCACTCATGGTCTTACAGGTACCTGTCTTGACGTTCCATAGTCTCACCGACTTATAACTTCCCGATACGATGAACTCTGAATCACTGGATATAGCCACAGCATTTACATAACTAGTGTGACCACTCATGGTCTTACAGGTACCTGTCTTGACGTTCCATAGTCTCACCGTATTATAACTTCCCGATACGATGAACTCTGAATCACTGGATATAGCCACAGCATTTACAGAACTAGTGTGACCACTCATGGTCTTACAGGTACCTGTCTTGACGTTCCATAGTCTCACCGTATTATAACTTCCCGATACGATGAACTCTGAATCACTGGATATAGCCACAGATAATACATAACTAGTGTGACCACTCATGGTCTTACAGGTACCTGTCTTGACGTTCCATAGTCTCACCGACTTATCATCACTTCCCGATACGATGAACTCTGAATCACTGGATATAGCCACAGATGTTAATTAATGTGTGTGACCACTCATGGTCTTACAGGTACCTGTCTTGACGTCCCATAGTCTCACCGTCTAATCATCACTTCCCGATACGATGAACTCTGAATCACTGGATATAGCCACAGATAATTCAGAACTAGTGTGACCACTCATGGTCTTACAGGTACCTGTCTTGACGTTCCATAGTCTCACCGTATTATCTCTACTTACCAATACGATGAACTCTGAATCACTGGATATAGCCACAGCATTTACAGAACGAGTGTGACCACTCATGGTCTTACAGGTACCTGTCTTGACGTTCCATAGTCTCACCGACTAATCATCACTTCCCGATACGATGAACTCTGAATCACTGGATATAGCCACAGCATTTACAGAACGAGTGTGACCACTCATGGTCTTACAGGTACCTGTCTTGACGTCCCATAGTCTCACCGACTTATCATCACTTCCCGATACGATGAACTCTGAATCACTGGATATAGCCACAGATAATACAGAACTAGTGTGACCACTCATGGTCTTACAGGTACCTGTCTTGACGTTCCATAGTCTCACCGTATTATCATCACTTCCCGATACGATGAACTCTGAATCACTGGATATAGCCACAGCATTTACAGAACGAGTGTGACCACTCATGGTCTTACAGGTACCTGTCTTGACGTCCCATAGTCTCACCGTATTATCATCACTTCCCGATACGATGAACACTGAATCACTGGATATAGCCACAGCATTTACAGAACGAGTGTGACCACTCATGGTCTTACAGGTACCTGTCTTGACGTCCCATAGTCTCACCGTCTTATCTGCACTTCCCGATACGATGAACTCTGAATCACTGGATATAGCCACAGCATTTACAGAACGAGTGTGACCACTCATGGTCTTACAGGTACCTGTCTTGACGTCCCATAGTCTCACCGACTTATCATCACTTCCCGATACGATGAACTCTGAATCACTGGATATAGACACAGCATTTACAGAACGAGTGTGACCACTCATGGTCTTACAGGTACCTGTCTTGACGTTCCATAGTCTCACCGACTTATCATCACTTCCCGATACGATGAACTCTGAATCACTGGATATAGCCACAGCATTTACAGAACGAGTGTGACCACTCATGGTCTTACAGGTACCTGTCTTGACGTCCCATAGTCTCACCATCAAATCATGACTTTCCGATACGATGAACTCTGAATCACTGGATATAGACACAGCATTTACATAACTAGTGTGACCACTCATGGTCTTACAGGTACCTGTCTTGACGTTCCATAGTCTCACCGACTTATAACTTCCCGATACGATGAACTCTGAATCACTGGATATAGCCACAGCATTTACATAACTAGTGTGACCACTCATGGTCTTACAGGTACCTGTCTTTACGATCCATAGTCTCACCGTCTAATCATCACTTCCCGATACGATGAACTCTGAATCACTGGATATAGCCACAGCATTTACAGAACTAGTGTGACCACTCATGGTCTTACAGGTACCTTTCTTGACGTCCTATAGTCTCACCGTCTAATCATCACTTCCCGATACGATGAACTCTGAATCACTGGATATAGCCACAGCATTTACAGAACGAGTGTGACCACTCATGGTCTTACAGGTACCTGTCTTTACGTCCCATAGTCTCACCGTATTATAACTTCCCGATACGATGAACTCTGAATCACTGGATATAGCCACAGCATTTACAGAACGAGTGTGACCACTCATGGTCTTACAGGTACCTGTCTTGACGTTCCATAGTCTCACCGACTTATCATCACTTCCCGATACGATGAACTCTGAATCACTGGATATAGCCACAGCATTTACATAACTAGTGTGACCACTCATGGTCTTACAGTTACCTGTCTTTACGTCCCATAGTCTCACCGTATTATAACTTCCCGATACGATGAACTCTGAATCACTGGATATAGCCACAGATAATACATAACTAGTGTGACCACTCATGGTCTTACAGGTACCTGTCTTTACGTTCCATAGTCTCACCGACTTATCATCACTTCCCGATACGATGAACTCTGAATCACTGGATATAGCCACAGATAATACAGAACTAGTGTGACCACTCATGGTCTTACAGGTACCTGTCTTGACGTCCCATAGTCTCACCGTATTATCTCTACTTCCCGATACGATGAACTCTGAATCACTGGATATAGCCACAGATAATACAGAACTAGTGTGACCACTCATGGTCTTACAGGTACCTGTCTTTACGTTCCATAGTCTCACCGTCTTATCATCACTTCCCGATACGATGAACTCTGAATCACTGGATATAGCCACAGCATTTACATAATGTGTGTGACCACTCATGGTCTTACAGGTACCTGTCTTGACGTCCCATAGTCTCACCGTCTCATCACTTCCCGATACGATGAACTCTGAATCACTGGATATAGCCACAGCATTTACATAATGTGTGTGACCACTCATGGTCTTACAGGTACCTGTCTTTACGTTCCATAGTCTCACCGACTTATCATCACTTCCCGATACGATGAACTCTGAATCACTGGATATAGCCACAGATGTTAATTAATGTGTGTGACCACTCATGGTCTTACAGGTACCTGTCTTGACGTCCCATAGTCTCACCGTATTATAACTTCCCGATACGATGAACTCTGAATCACTGGATATAGCCACAGATAATACATAACTAGTGTGACCACTCATGGTCTTACAGGTACCTGTCTTGACGTTCCATAGTCTCACCGACTTATCATCACTTCCCGATACGATGAACTCTGAATCACTGGATATAGCCACAGCATTTACATAACTAGTGTGACCACTCATGGTCTTACAGGTTCCTTTCTTGACGTCCTATAGTCTCACCGTCTAATCATCACTTCCCGATACGATGAACTCTGAATCACTGGATATAGCCACAGCATTTACATAATGTGTGTGAACACTCATGGTCTTACAGGTACCTGTCTTGACGTCCCATAGTCTCACCGTATTATAACTTCCCGATACGATGAACTCTGAATCACTGGATATAGCCACAGCATTTACAGAACTAGTGTGACCACTCATGGTCTTACAGGTACCTGTCTTGACGTTCCATAGTCTCACCGTATTATAACTTCCCGATACGATGAACTCTGAATCACTGGATATAGCCACAGCATTTACAGAACTAGTGTGACCACTCATGGTCTTACAGGTACCTGTCTTGACGTTCCATAGTCTCACCGACTTATCATCACTTCCCGATACGATGAACTCTGAATCACTGGATATAGCCACAGCATTTACATAACTAGTGTGACTACTCATGGTCTTACAGGTACCTGTCTTGACGTCCCATAGTCTCACCGTCTAATCATCACTTCCCGATACGATGAACTCTGAATCACTGGATATAGCCACAGCATTTACAGAACGAGTGTGACCACTCATGGTCTTACAGGTACCTGTCTTGACGTTCCATAGTCTCACCATCAAATCATGACTTCCCGATACGATGAACTCTGAATCACTGGATATAGACACAGCATTTACAGAACGAGTGTGACCACTCATGGTCTTACAGGTACCTGTCTTTACGTTCCATAGTCTAACCGTCTTATCATCACTTCCCGATACGATGAACTCTGAATCACTGGATATAGCCACAGATAATACAGAACTAGTGTGACCACTCATGGTCTTACAGGTACCTGTCTTGACGTCCCATAGTCTCACCGTATTATCTCTACTTCCCGATACGATGAACTCTGAATCACTGGATATAGCCACAGATAATACAGAACTAGTGTGACCACTCATGGTCTTACAGGTACCTGTCTTGACGTTCCATAGTCTCACCGTATTATCATCACTTCCCGATACGATGAACTCTGAATCACTGGATATAGCCACAGCATTTACAGAACTAGTGTGACCACTCATGGTCTTACAGGTACCTGTCTTGACGTTCCATAGTCTCACCGTCTAATCATCACTTCCCGATACGATGAACTCTGAATCACTGGATATAGCCACAGCATTTACATAACTAGTGTGACCACTCATGGTCTTACAGGTACCTGTCTTGACGTCCCATAGTCTCACCGTCTAATCATCACTTCCCGATACGATGAACTCTGAATCACTGGATATAGCCACAGCATTTACAGAACTAGTGTGACCACTCATGGTCTTACAGGTACCTGTCTTGACGTCCCATAGTCTCACCGTATTATCATGACTTCCCGATACGATGAACTCTGAATCACTGGATATAGCCACAGCATTTACAGAACGAGTGTGACCACTCATGGTCTTACAGGTACCTGTCTTGACGTCCCATAGTCTCACCGTCTAATCATCACTTCCCGATACGATGAACTCTGAATCACTGGATATAGCCACAGCATTTACATAACTAGTGTGACCACTCATGGTCTTACAGGTACCTGTCTTTACGTCCCATAGTCTCACCGACTTATCATCACTTCCCGATACGATGAACTCTGAATCACTGGATATAGCCACAGCATTTACATAACTAGTGTGACCACTCATGGTCTTACAGGTACCTGTCTTGACGTCCCATAGTCTCACCGTCTAATCATCACTTCCCGATACGATGAACTCTGAATCACTGGATATAGCCACAGCATTTACATAACTAGTGTGAACACTCATGGTCTTACAGGTACCTGTCTTTACGTCCCATAGTCTCACCGTCTAATCATCACTTCCCGATACGATGAACTCTGAATCACTGGATATAGCCACAGCATTTACATAACTAGTGTGACCACTCATGGTCTTACAGGTACCTGTCTTTACGTCCCATAGTCTCACCGACTTATCATCACTTCCCGATACGATGAACTCTGAATCACTGGATATAGCCACAGCATTTACATAACTAGTGTGACCACTCATGGTCTTACAGGTACCTGTCTTGACGTCCCATAGTCTCACCGTCTAATCATCACTTCCCGATACGATGAACTCTGAATCACTGGATATAGCCACAGCATTTACATAACTAGTGTGACCACTCATGGTCTTACAGGTACCTGTCTTTACGTCCCATAGTCTCACCGACTTATCATCACTTCCCGATACGATGAACTCTGAATCACTGGATATAGCCACAGCATTTACATAACTAGTGTGACCACTCATGGTCTTACAGGTACCTGTCTTGACGTCCCATAGTCTCACCGTCTAATCATCACTTCCCGATACGATGAACTCTGAATCACTGGATATAGCCACAGCATTTACATAACTAGTGTGAACACTCATGGTCTTACAGGTACCTGTCTTTACGTCCCATAGTCTCACCGTCTAATCATCACTTCCCGATACGATGAACTCTGAATCACTGGATATAGCCACAGATAATACAGAATCTGTGTGACCACTCATGGTCTTACAGGTACCTGTCTTGACGTTCCATAGTCTCACCGTCTAATCATCACTTCCCGATACGATGAACTCTGAATCACTGGATATAGCCACAGCATTTACATAACTAGTGTGACCACTCATGGTCTTACAGGTACCTGTCTTTACGTCCCATAGTCTCACCGACTTATCATCACTTCCCGATACGATGAACTCTGAATCACTGGATATAGCCACAGCATTTACATAACTAGTGTGACCACTCATGGTCTTACAGGTACCTGTCTTGACGTCCCATAGTCTCACCGTCTAATCATCACTTCCCGATACGATGAACTCTGAATCACTGGATATAGCCACAGCATTTACATAACTAGTGTGAACACTCATGGTCTTACAGGTACCTGTCTTTACGTCCCATAGTCTCACCGTCTAATCATCACTTCCCGATACGATGAACTCTGAATCACTGGATATAGCCACAGATAATACAGAATCTGTGTGACCACTCATGGTCTTACAGGTACCTGTCTTGACGTTCCATAGTCTCACCGTATTATCATCACTTCCCGATACGATGAACTCTGAATCACTGGATATAGCCACAGTTAATAAAGAATTAGTGTGATCACTCATGGTCTTACAGGTACCTGTCTTGACGTCCCATAGTCTCACCGTCTAATCATCACTTCCCGATACGATGAACTCTGAATCACTGGATATAGCCACAGCATTTACATAACTAGTGTGACCACTCATGGTCTTACAGGTACCTGTCTTTACGTCCCATAGTCTCACCGACTTATCATCACTTCCCGATACGATGAACTCTGAATCACTGGATATAGCCACAGCATTTACATAACTAGTGTGACCACTCATGGTCTTACAGGTACCTGTCTTGACGTCCCATAGTCTCACCGTCTAATCATCACTTCCCGATACGATGAACTCTGAATCACTGGATATAGCCACAGCATTTACATAACTAGTGTGACCACTCATGGTCTTACAGGTACCTGTCTTTACGTCCCATAGTCTCACCGTCTAATCATCACTTCCCGATACGATGAACTCTGAATCACTGGATATAGCCACAGATAATTCAGAACTAGTGTGACCACTCATGGTCTTACAGGTACCTGTCTTGACGTTCCATAGTCTCACCGACTTATCATCACTTCCCGATACGATGAACTCTGAATCACTGGATATAGCCACAGATAATACATAATGTGTGTGACCACTCATGGTCTTACAGGTACCTGTCTTGACGTTCCATAG
Source organism: Loxodes magnus (assembly GCA_946699065.1). Taxonomy (NCBI): domain Eukaryota; phylum Ciliophora; class Karyorelictea; order Loxodida; family Loxodidae; genus Loxodes; species Loxodes magnus. The sequence goes on from CAMPDV010000443.1 coordinate 54,000, forward strand.
TCTCACCGTATTATTATCACTTCCCGATACGATGAACTCTGAATCACTGGATATAGTCACAGATAATACAGAATCTGTGTGACCACTCATGGTCTTACAGGTACCTGTCTTGACGTCCCATAGTCTCACCGTCTCATCAGTACTTCCCGATACGATGAACTCTGAATCACTGGATATAGCCACAGATAATACAGAATCTGTGTGACCACTCATGGTCTTACAGGTACCTGTCTTGACGTCCCATAGTCTCACCGTCTTATCATCACTTCCCGATACGATGAACTCTGAATCACTGGATATAGCCACAGATAATAAAGAATTAGTGTGATCACTCATGGTCTTACAGGTACCTGTCTTGACGTCCCATAGTCTCACCGTCTAATCATAACTTCCCGATACGATGAACTCTTAATCACTGGATATAGCCACAGATAATACATAACTAGTGTGACCACTCATGGTCTTACAGGTACCTGTCTTGACGTCCCATAGTCTCACCGTATTATCATCACTTCCCGATACTATGAACTCTGAATCACTGGATATAGTCACAGATAATACAGAATCTGTGTGACCACTCATGGTCTTACAGGTACCTGTCTTGACGTCCCATAGTCTCACCGTCTCATCTCCACTTCCCGATACGATGAACTCTGAATCACTGGATATAGCCACAGATAATACAGAATCTGTGTGACCACTCATGGTCTTACAGGTACCTGTCTTGACGTCCCATAGTCTCACAGTATTATTATCACTTCCCGATACGATGAACTCTGAATCACTGGATATAGTCACAGATAATACAGAATCTGTGTGACCACTCATGGTCTTACAGGTACCTGTCTTGACGTCCCATAGTCTCACCGTCTAATCATAACTTACCGATACTATGAACTCTTAATCACTGGATATAGCCACAGATAATACATAATGTGTGTGACCACTCATGGTCTTACAGGTACCTGTCTTGACGTTCCATAGTCTCACCGTATTATCTCGACTTCCCGATACGATGAACTCTGAATCACTGGATATAGCCACAGATAATACATAATGTGTGTGATCACTCATGGTCTTACAGGTACCTGTCTTGACGTTCCATAGTCTCACCGTATTATTATCACTTCCCGATACGATGAACTCTGAATCACTGGATATAGCCACAGATAATAAAGAATTAGTGTGATCACTCATGGTCTTACAGGTACCTGTCTTGACGTCCCATAGTCTCACCGTCTTATCATCACTTCCCGATACGATGAACTCTGAATCACTGGATATAGCCACAGATAATAAAGAATTAGTGTGATCACTCATGGTCTTACAGGTACCTGTCTTGACGTCCCATAGTCTCACCGTATTATTATCACTTCCCGATACGATGAACTCTGAATCACTGGATATAGCCACAGATAATAAAGAATTAGTGTGATCACTCATGGTCTTACAGGTACCTGTCTTGACGTTCCATAGTCTCACCGTCTCATCTCCACTTCCCGATACGATGAACTCTTAATCACTGGATATAGCCACAGATAATACAGAATCTGTGTGATCACTCATGGTCTTACAGGTACCTGTCTTGACGTCCCATAGTCTCACCGTCTAATCTGCACTTCCCGATACGATGAACTCTGAATCACTGGATATAGCCACAGATAATACAGAATCTGTGTGATCACTCATGGTCTTACAGGTACCTGTCTTGACGTCCCATAGTCTCACCGTCTTATCATAACTTCCCGATACGATGAACTCTGAATCACTGGATATAGCCACAGATAATAAAGAATTAGTGTGATCACTCATGGTCTTACAGGTACCTGTCTTGACGTCCCATAGTCTCACCGTCTCATCTCCACTTCCCGATACGATGAACTCTGAATCACTGGATATAGCCACAGATAATACAGAATTAGTGTGATCACTCATGGTCTTACAGGTACCTGTCTTGACGTCCCATAGTCTCACCGTCTCATCTCGACTTCCCGATACGATGAACTCTTAATCACTGGATATAGCCACAGATAATACAGAATCTGTGTGACCACTCATGGTCTTACAGGTACCTGTCTTGACGTTCCATAGTCTCACCGTCTAATCATCACTTCCCGATACTATGAACTCTGAATCACTGGATATAGTCACAGATAATACAGAATCTGTGTGACCACTCATGGTCTTACAGTTACCTGTCTTGACGTCCCATAGTCTCACCGTCTAATCTGCACTTCCCGATACGATGAACTCTGAATCACTGGATATAGCCACAGCATATACATAACTAGTGTGACCACTCATGGTCTTACAGGTACCTGTCTTGACGTCCCATAGTCTCACCGTCTTATCATAACTTCCCGATACGATGAACTCTTAATCACTGGATATAGCCACAGATAATACATAACTAGTGTGATCACTCATGGTCTTACAGGTACCTGTCTTGACGTCCCATAGTCTCACCGTCTTATCATAACTTCCCGATACGATGAACTCTGAATCACTGGATATAGCCACAGATAATACAGAATCTGTGTGATCACTCATGGTCTTACAGGTACCTGTCTTGACGTCCCATAGTCTCACCGTCTAATCATAACTTACCGATACTATGAACTCTTAATCACTGGATATAGCCACAGATAATACATAATGTGTGTGACCACTCATGGTCTTACAGGTACCTGTCTTGACGTTCCATAGTCTCACCGTATTATCTCGACTTCCCGATACGATGAACTCTGAATCACTGGATATAGCCACAGATAATTCAGAATCTGTGTGATCACTCATGGTCTTACAGGTACCTGTCTTGACGTTCCATAGTCTCACCGTATTATTATCACTTCCCGATACGATGAACTCTGAATCACTGGATATAGCCACAGATAATAAAGAATTAGTGTGATCACTCATGGTCTTACAGTTACCTGTCTTGACGTTCCATAGTCTCACCGTCTAATCATAACTTACCGATACTATGAACTCTGAATCACTGGATATAGCCACAGATAATAAAGAATTAGTGTGATCACTCATGGTCTTACAGGTACCTGTCTTGACGTTCCATAGTCTCACCGTCTAATCATAACTTACCGATACTATGAACTCTTAATCACTGGATATAGCCACAGATAATACATAATGTGTGTGACCACTCATGGTCTTACAGGTACCTGTCTTGACGTTCCATAGTCTCACCGTATTATTATCACTTCCCGATACGATGAACTCTGAATCACTGGATATAGTCACAGATAATACAGAATCTGTGTGACCACTCATGGTCTTACAGGTACCTGTCTTGACGTCCCATAGTCTCACCGTCTCATCAGTACTTCCCGATACGATGAACTCTGAATCACTGGATATAGCCACAGATAATACAGAATCTGTGTGACCACTCATGGTCTTACAGGTACCTGTCTTGACGTCCCATAGTCTCACCGTCTTATCATAACTTCCCGATACGATGAACTCTGAATCACTGGATATAGCCACAGATAATAAAGAATTAGTGTGATCACTCATGGTCTTACAGGTACCTGTCTTGACGTCCCATAGTCTCACCGTCTTATCATCACTTCCCGATACGATGAACTCTGAATCACTGGATATAGCCACAGATAATAAAGAATTAGTGTGATCACTCATGGTCTTACAGGTACCTGTCTTGACGTCCCATAGTCTCACCGTATTATTATCACTTCCCGATACGATGAACTCTGAATCACTGGATATAGCCACAGATAATAAAGAATTAGTGTGATCACTCATGGTCTTACAGGTACCTGTCTTGACGTCCCATAGTCTCACCGTCTTATCATAACTTCCCGATACGATGAACTCTGAATCACTGGATATAGCCACAGATAATACAGAATCTGTGTGACCACTCATGGTCTTACAGGTACCTGTCTTGACGTCCCATAGTCTCACCGTCTAATCTGCACTTCCCGATACGATGAACTCTGAATCACTGGATATAGCCACAGATAATACAGAATCTGTGTGATCACTCATGGTCTTACAGGTACCTGTCTTGACGTCCCATAGTCTCACCGTCTTATCATAACTTCCCGATACGATGAACTCTGAATCACTGGATATAGCCACAGATAATAAAGAATTAGTGTGATCACTCATGGTCTTACAGGTACCTGTCTTGACGTCCCATAGTCTCACCGTCTCATCTCCACTTCCCGATACGATGAACTCTGAATCACTGGATATAGCCACAGATAATACAGAATTAGTGTGATCACTCATGGTCTTACAGGTACCTGTCTTGACGTCCCATAGTCTCACCGTCTCATCTCGACTTCCCGATACGATGAACTCTTAATCACTGGATATAGCCACAGATAATACAGAATCTGTGTGACCACTCATGGTCTTACAGGTACCTGTCTTGACGTTCCATAGTCTCACCGTCTAATCATCACTTCCCGATACTATGAACTCTTAATCACTGGATATAGCCACAGATAATACATAATGTGTGTGATCACTCATGGTCTTACAGGTACCTGTCTTGACGTCCCATAGTCTCACCGTCTTATCATCACTTCCCGATACGATGAACTCTGAATCACTGGATATAGCCACAGATAATAAAGAATTAGTGTGATCACTCATGGTCTTACAGGTACCTGTCTTGACGTCCCATAGTCTCACCGTCTTATCATAACTTCCCGATACGATGAACTCTGAATCACTGGATATAGTCACAGATAATACAGAATCTGTGTGATCACTCATGGTCTTACAGGTACCTGTCTTGACGTTCCATAGTCTCACCGTCTTATCATAACTTCCCGATACGATGAACTCTGAATCACTGGATATAGCCACAGATAATACAGAATCTGTGTGATCACTCATGGTCTTACAGGTACCTGTCTTGACGTCCCATAGTCTCACCGTCTAATCATAACTTACCGATACTATGAACTCTTAATCACTGGATATAGCCACAGATAATACATAATGTGTGTGACCACTCATGGTCTTACAGGTACCTGTCTTGACGTTCCATAGTCTCACCGTATTATCTCGACTTCCCGATACGATGAACTCTGAATCACTGGATATAGCCACAGATAATTCAGAATCTGTGTGATCACTCATGGTCTTTCAGGTACCTGTCTTGACGTTCCATAGTCTCACCGTATTATTATCACTTCCCGATACGATGAACTCTGAATCACTGGATATAGCCACAGATAATACAGAATCTGTGTGATCACTCATGGTCTTACAGGTACCTGTCTTGACGTTCCATAGTCTCACCGTCTTATCATAACTTCCCGATACGATGAACTCTGAATCACTGGATATAGCCACAGATAATACAGAATCTGTGTGATCACTCATGGTCTTACAGGTACCTGTCTTGACGTCCCATAGTCTCACCGTCTAATCATAACTTACCGATACTATGAACTCTTAATCACTGGATATAGCCACAGATAATACATAATGTGTGTGACCACTCATGGTCTTACAGGTACCTGTCTTGACGTTCCATAGTCTCACCGTATTATCTCGACTTCCCGATACGATGAACTCTGAATCACTGGATATAGCCACAGATAATTCAGAATCTGTGTGATCACTCATGGTCTTACAGGTACCTGTCTTGACGTTCCATAGTCTCACCGTCTAATCATAACTTACCGATACTATGAACTCTTAATCACTGGATATAGCCACAGATAATACATAATGTGTGTGACCACTCATGGTCTTACAGGTACCTGTCTTGACGTCCCATAGTCTCACCGTCTTATCATAACTTCCCGATACGATGAACTCTGAATCACTGGATATAGCCACAGATAATACAGAATCTGTGTGATCACTCATGGTCTTACAGGTACCTGTCTTGACGTCCCATAGTCTCACCGTCTCATCTCCACTTCCCGATACGATGAACTCTTAATCACTGGATATAGCCACAGATAATACAGAATCTGTGTGATCACTCATGGTCTTACAGGTACCTGTCTTGACGTCCCATAGTCTCACCGTCTAATCTGCACTTCCCGATACGATGAACTCTGAATCACTGGATATAGCCACAGATAATACAGAATCTGTGTGATCACTCATGGTCTTACAGGTACCTGTCTTGACGTCCCATAGTCTCACCGTCTCATCTCCACTTCCCGATACGATGAACTCTGAATCACTGGATATAGCCACAGATAATACATAACTAGTGTGATCACTCATGGTCTTACAGGTACCTGTCTTGACGTCCCATAGTCTCACCGTCTAATCATAACTTCCCGATACGATGAACTCTTAATCACTGGATATAGCCACAGATAATACATAACTAGTGTGACCACTCATGGTCTTACAGGTACCTGTCTTGACGTCCCATAGTCTCACCGTCTCATTTCCACTTCCCGATACGATGAACTCTGAATCACTGGATATAGCCACAGATAATACAGAATCTGTGTGATCACTCATGGTCTTACAGGTACCTGTCTTGACGTTCCATAGTCTCACCGTCTTATCATAACTTCCCGATACGATGAACTCTGAATCACTGGATATAGCCACAGATAATAAAGAATTAGTGTGACCACTCATGGTCTTACAGGTACCTGTCTTGACGTCCCATAGTCTCACCGTATAATCTCTATTCACGATACGATGAACTCTGAATCACTGGATATAGCCACAGATAATTCAGAATCTGTGTGATCACTCATGGTCTTACAGGTACCTGTCTTGACGTCCCATAGTCTCACCGTCTAATCTGCACTTCCCGATACGATGAACTCTGAATCACTGGATATAGCCACAGCATATACATAACTAGTGTGACCACTCATGGTCTTACAGGTACCTGTCTTGACGTCCCATAGTCTCACCGTCTCATCTCCACTTCCCGATACGATGAACTCTGAATCACTGGATATAGTCACAGATAATACAGAATCTGTGTGATCACTCATGGTCTTACAGGTACCTGTCTTGACGTTCCATAGTCTCACCGTCTTATCATAACTTCCCGATACGATGAACTCTGAATCACTGGATATAGCCACAGATAATACAGAATCTGTGTGATCACTCATGGTCTTACAGGTACCTGTCTTGACGTCCCATAGTCTCACCGTCTAATCATAACTTACCGATACTATGAACTCTTAATCACTGGATATAGCCACAGATAATACATAATGTGTGTGACCACTCATGGTCTTACAGGTACCTGTCTTGACGTTCCATAGTCTCACCGTATTATCTCGACTTCCCGATACGATGAACTCTGAATCACTGGATATAGCCACAGATAATTCAGAATCTGTGTGATCACTCATGGTCTTTCAGGTACCTGTCTTGACGTTCCATAGTCTCACCGTATTATTATCACTTCCCGATACGATGAACTCTGAATCACTGGATATAGCCACAGATAATACAGAATCTGTGTGATCACTCATGGTCTTACAGGTACCTGTCTTGACGTTCCATAGTCTCACCGTCTTATCATAACTTCCCGATACGATGAACTCTGAATCACTGGATATAGCCACAGATAATACAGAATCTGTGTGATCACTCATGGTCTTACAGGTACCTGTCTTGACGTCCCATAGTCTCACCGTCTAATCATAACTTACCGATACTATGAACTCTTAATCACTGGATATAGCCACAGATAATACATAATGTGTGTGACCACTCATGGTCTTACAGGTACCTGTCTTGACGTTCCATAGTCTCACCGTATTATCTCGACTTCCCGATACGATGAACTCTGAATCACTGGATATAGCCACAGATAATTCAGAATCTGTGTGATCACTCATGGTCTTACAGGTACCTGTCTTGACGTTCCATAGTCTCACCGTATTATTATCACTTCCCGATACGATGAACTCTGAATCACTGGATATAGCCACAGATAATAAAGAATTAGTGTGATCACTCATGGTCTTACAGTTACCTGTCTTGACGTTCCATAGTCTCACCGTCTAATCATAACTTACCGATACTATGAACTCTGAATCACTGGATATAGCCACAGATAATAAAGAATTAGTGTGATCACTCATGGTCTTACAGGTACCTGTCTTGACGTTCCATAGTCTCACCGTCTAATCATAACTTACCGATACTATGAACTCTTAATCACTGGATATAGCCACAGATAATACATAATGTGTGTGACCACTCATGGTCTTACAGGTACCTGTCTTGACGTCCCATAGTCTCACCGTCTTATCATCACTTCCCGATACGATGAACTCTGAATCACTGGATATAGCCACAGATAATAAAGAATTAGTGTGATCACTCATGGTCTTACAGGTACCTGTCTTGACGTCCCATAGTCTCACCGTATTATTATCACTTCCCGATACGATGAACTCTGAATCACTGGATATAGCCAAAGATAATACAGAATCTGTGTGACCACTCATGGTCTTACAGGTACCTGTCTTGACGTCCCATAGTCTCACCGTCTCATCAGTACTTCCCGATACGATGAACTCTGAATCACTGGATATAGCCACAGATAATACAGAATCTGTGTGACCACTCATGGTCTTACAGGTACCTGTCTTGACGTCCCATAGTCTCACCGTCTTATCATAACTTCCCGATACGATGAACTCTGAATCACTGGATATAGCCACAGATAATAAAGAATTAGTGTGATCACTCATGGTCTTACAGGTACCTGTCTTGACGTCCCATAGTCTCACCGTCTTATCATCACTTCCCGATACGATGAACTCTGAATCACTGGATATAGCCACAGATAATAAAGAATTAGTGTGATCACTCATGGTCTTACAGGTACCTGTCTTGACGTCCCATAGTCTCACCGTCTTATCATAACTTCCCGATACGATGAACTCTGAATCACTGGATATAGTCACAGATAATACAGAATCTGTGTGACCACTCATGGTCTTACAGGTACCTGTCTTGACGTCCCATAGTCTCACCGTCTCATCAGTACTTCCCGATACGATGAACTCTGAATCACTGGATATAGCCACAGATAATACAGAATCTGTGTGACCACTCATGGTCTTACAGGTACCTGTCTTGACGTCCCATAGTCTCACCGTCTTATCATCACTTCCCGATACGATGAACTCTGAATCACTGGATATAGCCACAGATAATACAGAATCTGTGTGATCACTCATGGTCTTACAGGTACCTGTCTTGACGTCCCATAGTCTCACAGTATAATTATCACTTCCCGATACGATGAACTCTGAATCACTGGATATAGCCACAGATAATAAAGAATTAGTGTGATCACTCATGGTCTTACAGGTACCTGTCTTGACGTCCCATAGTCTCACCGTCTAATCATAACTTCCCGATACGATGAACTCTTAATCACTGGATATAGCCACAGATAATACATAACTAGTGTGACCACTCATGGTCTTACAGGTACCTGTCTTTACGTCCCATAGTCTCACCGTATTATCATCACTTCCCGATACTATGAACTCTGAATCACTGGATATAGTCACAGATAATACAGAATCTGTGTGACCACTCATGGTCTTACAGGTACCTGTCTTGACGTCCCATAGTCTCACCGTCTCATCTCCACTTCCCGATACGATGAACTCTGAATCACTGGATATAGCCACAGATAATACAGAATCTGTGTGATCACTCATGGTCTTACAGGTACCTGTCTTGACGTCCCATAGTCTCACAGTATTATTATCACTTCCCGATACGATGAACTCTGAATCACTGGATATAGTCACAGATAATACAGAATCTGTGTGACCACTCATGGTCTTACAGGTACCTGTCTTGACGTCCCATAGTCTCACCGTCTTATCATCACTTCCCGATACGATGAACTCTGAATCACTGGATATAGCCACAGATAATACAGAATCTGTGTGATCACTCATGGTCTTACAGGTACCTGTCTTGACGTTCCATAGTCTCACCGTCTTATCATAACTTCCCGATACGATGAACTCTGAATCACTGGATATAGCCACAGATAATAAAGAATTAGTGTGACCACTCATGGTCTTACAGGTACCTGTCTTGACGTCCCATAGTCTCACCGTATAATCTCTATTCACGATACTATGAACTCTTAATCACTGGATATAGCCACAGATCATGCATAACAAGTGTGACCACTCATGGTCTTACAGTTACCTGTCTTGACGTCCCATAGTCTCACCGTCTAATCTGCACTTCCCGATACGATGAACTCTGAATCACTGGATATAGCCACAGCATATACATAACTAGTGTGACCACTCATGGTCTTACAGGTACCTGTCTTGACGTCCCATAGTCTCACCGTCTCATCTCCACTTCCCGATACGATGAACTCTGAATCACTGGATATAGCCACAGATAATACAGAATCTGTGTGATCACTCATGGTCTTACAGGTACCTGTCTTGACGTTCCATAGTCTCACCGTCTTATCATAACTTCCCGATACGATGAACTCTGAATCACTGGATATAGCCACAGATAATACAGAATCTGTGTGATCACTCATGGTCTTACAGGTACCTGTCTTGACGTCCCATAGTCTCACCGTCTAATCATAACTTACCGATACTATGAACTCTGAATCACTGGATATAGCCACAGATAATAAAGAATAAGTGTGACCACTCATGGTCTTACAGGTACCTGTCTTGACGTTCCATAGTCTCACCGTATTATCTCGACTTCCCGATACGATGAACTCTGAATCACTGGATATAGCCACAGATAATTCAGAATCTGTGTGACCACTCATGGTCTTACAGGTACCTGTCTTGACGTCCCATAGTCTCACCGTCTTATCATCACTTCCCGATACGATGAACTCTGAATCACTGGATATAGCCACAGATAATACAGAATCTGTGTGACCACTCATGGTCTTACAGGTACCTGTCTTGACGTTCCATAGTCTCACCGTCTTATCATAACTTCCCGATACGATGAACTCTGAATCACTGGATATAGCCACAGATAATAAAGAATTAGTGTGACCACTCATGGTCTTACTGGTACCTGTCTTGACGTCCCATAGTCTCACCGTCTCATCTCCACTTCCCGATACGATGAACTCTGAATCACTGGATATAGCCACAGATAATACAGAATCTGTGTGACCACTCATGGTCTTACAGGTACCTGTCTTGACGTCCCATAGTCTCACCGTCTTATCATCACTTCCCGATACGATGAACTCTGAATCACTGGATATAGCCACAGATAATACAGAATCTGTGTGACCACTCATGGTCTTACAGGTACCTGTCTTGACGTCCCATAGTCTCACCGTCTTATCATCACTTCCCGATACGATGAACTCTGAATCACTGGATATAGCCACAGATAATAAAGAATTAGTGTGATCACTCATGGTCTTACAGGTACCTGTCTTGACGTCCCATAGTCTCACCGTATAATCTCTATTCACGATACGATGAACTCTGAATCACTGGATATAGCCACAGATAATACATAATCTGTGTGACCACTCATGGTCTTACAGGTACCTGTCTTGACGTCCCATAGTCTCACCGTCTTATCATAACTTCCCGATACGATGAACTCTGAATCACTGGATATAGCCACAGATCATGCATAATCTGTGTGACCACTCATGGTCTTACAGGTACCTGTCTTGACGTCCCATAGTCTCACCGTCTTATCATCACTTCCCGATACGATGAACTCTGAATCACTGGATATAGCCACAGATAATACAGAATCTGTGTGACCACTCATGGTCTTACAGGTACCTGTCTTGACGTCCCATAGTCTCACCGTCTTATCATCACTTCCCGATACGATGAACTCTGAATCACTGGATATAGCCACAGATCATGCATAATCTGTGTGACCACTCATGGTCTTACAGGTACCTGTCTTGACGTCCCATAGTCTCACCGTCTTATCATCACTTCCCGATACGATGAACTCTGAATCACTGGATATAGCCACAGATAATACAGAATCTGTGTGACCACTCATGGTCTTACAGGTACCTGTCTTGACGTCCCATAGTCTCACCGTCTTATCATCACTTCCCGATACGATGAACTCTGAATCACTGGATATAGCCACAGATCATGCATAATCTGTGTGACCACTCATGGTCTTACAGGTACCTGTCTTGACGTCCCATAGTCTCACCGTATTATCATCACTTCCCGATACGATGAACTCTGAATCACTGGATATAGCCACAGATAATACAGAATCTGTGTGACCACTCATGGTCTTACAGGTACCTGTCTTGACGTCCCATAGTCTCACCGTCTTATCATCACTTCCCGATACGATGAACTCTGAATCACTGGATATAGCCACAGATAATACAGAATCTGTGTGACCACTCATGGTCTTACAGGTACCTGTCTTGACGTCCCATAGTCTCACCGTCTTATCATAACTTCCCGATACGATGAACTCTGAATCACTGGATATAGCCACAGATAATACAGAATCTGTGTGACCACTCATGGTCTTACAGGTACCTATCTTGACGTCCCATAGTCTCACCGTATTATCATCACTTCCCGATACTATGAACTCTGAATCACTGGATATAGTCACAGATAATACAGAATCTGTGTGACCACTCATGGTCTTACAGTTACCTGTCTTGACGTCCCATAGTCTCACCGTCTAATCTGCACTTCCCGATACGATGAACTCTGAATCACTGGATATAGCCACAGCATATACATAACTAGTGTGACCACTCATGGTCTTACAGGTACCTGTCTTGACGTCCCATAGTCTCACCGTCTTATCATCACTTCCCGATACGATGAACTCTTAATCACTGGATATAGCCACAGATAATACATAACTAGTGTGATCACTCATGGTCTTACAGGTACCTGTCTTGACGTTCCATAGTCTCACCGTCTTATCATAACTTCCCGATACGATGAACTCTGAATCACTGGATATAGCCACAGCATAAACATAATGTGTGTGACCACTCATGGTCTTACTGGTACCTGTCTTGACGTCCCTTAGTCTCACCGTCTTATCATCACTTCCCGATACGATGAACTCTGAATCACTGGATATAGCCACAGATAATACAGAATCTGTGTGACCATCATGGTCTTACAGGTACCTGTCTTGACGTCCCATAGTCTCACCGTCTTATCATAACTTCCCGATACGATGAACTCTGAATCACTGGATATAGCCACAGATAATAAAGAATTAGTGTGATCACTCATGGTCTTACAGGTACCTGTCTTGACGTCCCATAGTCTCACCGTCTCATCTCCACTTCCCGATACGATGAACTCTGAATCACTGGATATAGCCACAGTTAATAAAGAATTAGTGTGATCACTCATGGTCTTACAGGTACCTGTCTTGACGTCCCATAGTCTCACAGTCTTATCTCTACTTCCCGATACGATGAACTCTGAATCACTGGATATAGCCACATCATCTACAGAATCTGTGTGACCACTCATGGTCTTACAGGTACCTGTCTTGACGTCCCATAGTCTCACCGTATTATCTCTACTTCCCGATACGATGAACTTTGAATCACTGGATATAGCCACATCATCTACAGAATCTGTGTGACCACTCATGGTCTTACAGGTACCTGTCTTGACGTCACATAGTCTCACCGTATTATCTCTACTTCCCGATACGATGAACTCTGAATCACTGGATATAGCCACAGTTAATAAAGAATTAGTGTGACCACTCATGGTCTTACTGGTACCTGTCTTGACGTCCCATAGTCTCACCGTCTCATCTCCACTTCCCGATACGATGAACTCTGAATCACTGGATATAGCCACAGATAATACAGAATCTGTGTGACCACTCATGGTCTTACAGGTACCTGTCTTGACGTCCCATAGTCTCACCGTCTTATCATAACTTCCCGATACGATGAACTCTGAATCACTGGATATAGCCACAGATAATAAAGAATTAGTGTGACCACTCATGGTCTTACAGGTACCTGTCTTGACGTCCCATAGTCTCACCGTCTTATCATAACTTCCCGATACGATGAACTCTGAATCACTGGATATAGCCACAGATAATAAAGAATTAGTGTGACCACTCATGGTCTTACAGGTACCTGTCTTGACGTCCCATAGTCTCACCGTCTTATCATAACTTCCCGATACGATGAACTCTGAATCACTGGATATAGCCACAGATAATAAAGAATTAGTGTGATCACTCATGGTCTTACAGGTACCTGTCTTGACGTCCCATAGTCTCACCGTATTATCTCTACTTCCCGATACGATGAACTCTGAATCACTGGATATAGCCACAGATAATACATAATGTGTGTGACCATCATGGTCTTACAGGTACCTGTCTTGACGTTCCATAGTCTCACCGTCTTATCTCTACTTCCCGATACGATGAACTCTGAATCACTGGATATAGCCACAGATAATACAGAATCTGTGTGACCACTCATGGTCTTACAGGTACCTGTCTTGACGTCCCATAGTCTCACCGTCTTATCATCACTTCCCGATACGATGAACTCTGAATCACTGGATATAGCCACAGATAATAAAGAATTAGTGTGATCACTCATGGTCTTACAGGTACCTGTCTTGACGTCCCATAGTCTCACCGTATAATCTCTATTCACGATACGATGAACTCTGAATCACTGGATATAGCCACAGATAATACATAATCTGTGTGACCACTCATGGTCTTACAGGTACCTGTCTTGACGTCCCATAGTCTCACCGTCTTATCATAACTTCCCGATACGATGAACTCTGAATCACTGGATATAGCCACAGATAATAAAGAATTAGTGTGACCACTCATGGTCTTACTGGTACCTGTCTTGACGTTCCATAGTCTCACCGTCTCATCTCCACTTCCCGATACGATGAACTCTGAATCACTGGATATAGCCACAGATAATACAGAATCTGTGTGACCACTCATGGTCTTACAGGTACCTGTCTTGACGTTCCATAGTCTCACCGTCTTATCATAACTTCCCGATACGATGAACTCTGAATCACTGGATATAGCCACAGATAATACATAATCTGTGTGACCACTCATGGTCTTACAGGTACCTGTCTTGACGTCCCATAGTCTCACCGACTTATCATCACTTCCCGATACGATGAACTCTGAATCACTGGATATAGCCACAGCATTTACATAACTAGTGTGACCACTCATGGTCTTACAGGTACCTGTCTTGACGTTCCATAGTCTCACCGTATTATCATCACTTCCCGATACGATGAACTCTGAATCACTGGATATAGCCACAGATGTTACATAATGTATGTGACCACTCATGGTCTTACAGGTACCTGTCTTGACGTCCCATAGTCTCACCGTCTAATCATCACTTCCCGATACGATGAACTCTGAATCACTGGATATAGCCACAGCATTTACAGAACGAGTGTAACCACTCATGGTCTTACAGGTACCTGTCTTGACGTTCCATAGTCTCACCGTCTAATCATCACTTCCCGATACGATGAACTCTGAATCACTGGATATAGCCACAGATAATACAGAACTAGTGTGACCACTCATGGTCTTACAGGTACCTGTCTTGACGTTCCATAGTCTCACCGTCTAATCATCACTTCCCGATACGATGAACTCTGAATCACTGGATATAGCCACAGATAATACAGAACTAGTGTGACCACTCATGGTCTTACAGGTACCTGTCTTGACATCCCATAGTCTCAACGTTTTATCTCTACTTCCCGATACGATGAACTCTGAATCACTGGATATAGCCACAGATAATACAGAATTAGTGTGACCACTCATGGTCTTACAGGTACCTGTCTTGACGTCCCATAGTCTCACCGTCTTATCATCACTTCCCGATACGATGAACTCTGAATCACTGGATATAGCCACAGATAATACAGAATCTGTGTGACCATCATGGTCTTACAGGTACCTGTTCTTGACGTCCCATAGTCTCAACGTATTATCTGCACTTCCCGATACGATGAACTCTGAATCACTGGATATAGCCACAGATAATACAGAATCTGTGTGACCACTCATGGTCTTACAGGTACCTGTCTTGACGTTCCATAGTCTCACCGTCTTATCATAACTTCCCGATACGATGAACTCTGAATCACTGGATATAGCCACAGATAATAAAGAATTAGTGTGATCACTCATGGTCTTACAGGTACCTGTCTTGACGTCCCATAGTCTCACCGTATAATCTCTATTCACGATACGATGAACTCTGAATCACTGGATATAGCCACAGATAATACAGAATCTGTGTGACCACTCATGGTCTTACAGGTACCTGTCTTGACGTCCCATAGTCTCACCGTCTTATCATAACTTCCCGATACGATGAACTCTGAATCACTGGATATAGCCACAGATAATACAGAATTAGTGTGACCACTCATGGTCTTACAGGTACCTGTCTTGACGTTCCATAGTCTCACCGTCTAATCTGCACTTCCCAATACGATGAACTCTGAATCACTGGATATAGTCACAGATAATACAGAATCTGTGTGACCACTCATGGTCTTACAGGTACCTGTCTTGACGTTCCATAGTCTCACCGTCTTATCATAACTTCCCGATACGATGAACTCTGAATCACTGGATATAGCCACAGATAATACAGAATTAGTGTGATCACTCATGGTCTTACAGGTACCTGTCTTGACGTCCCATAGTCTCACAGTCTTATCTCTACTTCCCGATACGATGAACTCTGAATCACTGGATATAGCCACATCATCTACAGAATCTGTGTGACCACTCATGGTCTTACAGGTACCTGTCTTGACGTCACATAGTCTCACCGTATTATCTCTACTTCCCGATACGATGAACTCTGAATCACTGGATATAGCCACAGATAATACAGAATCTGTGTGACCACTCATGGTCTTACAGGTACCTGTCTTGACGTTCCATAGTTTCACCGTTTTATCTCTACTTCCCGATACGATGAACTCTGAATCACTGGATATAGCCACAGATAATAAAGAATTAGTGTGACCACTCATGGTCTTACAGGTACCTGTCTTGACGTCCCATAGTCTCACCGTCTTATCATAACTTCCCGATACGATGAACTCTGAATCACTGGATATAGCCACAGATAATAAAGAATTAGTGTGATCACTCATGGTCTTACAGGTACCTGTCTTGACGTCCCATAGTCTCACCGTATTATCTCTACTTCCCGATACGATGAACTCTGAATCACTGGATATAGCCACAGATAATACATAATGTGTGTGACCATCATGGTCTTACAGGTACCTGTCTTGACGTTCCATAGTCTCACCGTCTTATCTCTACTTCCCGATACGATGAACTCTGAATCACTGGATATAGCCACAGATAATACAGAATCTGTGTGACCACTCATGGTCTTACAGGTACCTGTCTTGACGTCCCATAGTCTCACCGTCTTATCATCACTTCCCGATACGATGAACTCTGAATCACTGGATATAGCCACAGATAATACATAATGTGTGTGACCACTCATGGTCTTACAGGTACCTGTCTTGACGTCCCATAGTCTCACCGTATTATCTCTACTTCCCGATACGATGAACTCTGAATCACTGGATATAGCCACAGATAATACATAATCTGTGTGACCACTCATGGTCTTACAGGTACCTGTCTTGACGTCCCATAGTCTCACCGTCTTATCATCACTTCCCGATACGATGAACTCTGAATCACTGGATATAGCCACAGATAATACAGAATCTGTGTGGCCACTCATGGTCTTACAGGTACCTGTCTTGACGTCCCATAGTCTCACCGTATTATCATAACTTCCCGATACGATGAACTCTGAATCACTGGATATAGCCACAGATAATAAAGAATTAGTGTGACCACTCATGGTCTTACAGGTACCTGTCTTGACGTTCCATAGTTTCACCGTTTTATCTCTACTTCCCGATACGATGAACTCTGAATCACTGGATATAGCCACAGATAATAAAGAATTAGTGTGACCACTCATGGTCTTACAGGTACCTGTCTTGACGTTCCATAGTCTCACCGTCTTATCATAACTTCCCGATACGATGAACTCTGAATCACTGGATATAGCCACAGATAATACAGAATCTGTGTGACCACTCATGGTCTTACAGGTACCTGTCTTGACGTCCCATAGTCTCACCGTATTATCTCTACTTCCCGATACGATGAACTTTGAATCACTGGATATAGCCACATCATCTACAGAATCTGTGTGACCACTCATGGTCTTACAGGTACCTGTCTTGACGTCACATAGTCTCACCGTATTATCTCTACTTCCCGATACGATGAACTCTGAATCACTGGATATAGCCACAGATAATACAGAATCTGTGTGACCACTCATGGTCTTACAGGTACCTGTCTTGACGTTCCATAGTCTCACCGTCTTATCATAACTTCCCGATACGATGAACTCTGAATCACTGGATATAGCCACAGATAATAAAGAATTAGTGTGACCACTCATGGTCTTACTGGTACCTGTCTTGACGTCCCATAGTCTCACCGTCTCATCTCCACTTCCCGATACGATGAACTCTGAATCACTGGATATAGCCACAGATAATACAGAATCTGTGTGACCACTCATGGTCTTACAGGTACCTGTCTTGACGTCCCATAGTCTCACCGTCTTATCATAACTTCCCGATACGATGAACTCTGAATCACTGGATATAGCCACAGATAATACAGAATCTGTGTGACCACTCATGGTCTTACAGGTACCTGTCTTGACGTCCCATAGTCTCACCGTATTATCATAACTTCCCGATACGATGAACTCTGAATCACTGGATATAGCCACAGATAATAAAGAATTAGTGTGATCACTCATGGTCTTACTGGTACCTGTCTTGACGTCCCATAGTCTCACCGTCTTATCATAACTTCCCGATACGATGAACTCTGAATCACTGGATATAGCCACAGATAATACAGAATCTGTGTGACCACTCATGGTCTTACAGGTACCTGTCTTGACGTCCCATAGTCTCACCGTATTATCATAACTTCCCGATACGATGAACTCTGAATCACTGGATATAGCCACAGATAATACAGAATCTGTGTGACCACTCATGGTCTTACAGGTACCTGTCTTGACGTCCCATAGTCTCACCGTATTATCTCTACTTCCCGATACGATGAACTCTGAATCACTGGATATAGCCACAGATAATACATAATGTGTGTGACCACTCATGGTCTTACAGGTACCTGTCTTGACGTTCCATAGTCTCACCGTATAATCTCTATTCACGATACGATGAACTCTGAATCACTGGATATAGCCACAGATAATACATAATCTGTGTGACCACTCATGGTCTTACAGGTACCTGTCTTGACGTCCCATAGTCTCACCGTATTATCTCTACTTCCCGATACGATGAACTCTGAATCACTGGATATAGCCACAGATAATACATAATGTGTGTGACCACTCATGGTCTTACAGGTACCTGTCTTGACGTCCCATAGTCTCACCGTATAATCTCTATTCACGATACGATGAACTCTGAATCACTGGATATAGCCACAGATAATACATAATCTGTGTGACCACTCATGGTCTTACAGGTACCTGTCTTGACGTCCCATAGTCTCACCGTCTAATCATCACTTCCCGATACGATGAACTCTGAATCACTGGATATAGCCACAGATAATACAGAATCTGTGTGATCACTCATGGTCTTACAGGTACCTGTCTTGACGTCCCATAGTCTCACCGTCTTATCATCACTTCCCGATACGATGAACTCTGAATCACTGGATATAGCCACAGATAATACATAATGTGTGTGACCACTCATGGTCTTACAGGTACCTGTCTTGACGTCCCATAGTCTCACCGTATTATCTCTATTCACGATACGATGAACTCTGAATCACTGGATATAGCCACAGATAATACATAATCTGTGTGACCACTCATGGTCTTACAGGTACCTGTCTTGACGTCCCATAGTCTCACCGTCTTATCATCACTTCCCGATACGATGAACTCTGAATCACTGGATATAGCCACAGATAATACAGAATCTGTGTGACCACTCATGGTCTTACAGGTACCTGTCTTGACGTCCCATAGTCTCACCGTATTATCATAACTTACCGATACGATGAACTCTGAATCACTGGATATAGCCACAGATAATAAAGAATTAGTGTGACCACTCATGGTCTTACAGGTACCTGTCTTGACGTTCCATAGTCTCACCGTCTTATCTCTACTTCCCGATACGATGAACTCTGAATCACTGGATATAGCCACAGATAATACAGAATCTGTGTGACCACTCATGGTCTTACAGGTACCTGTCTTGACGTCCCATAGTCTCACCGTATAATCTCTATTCACGATACGATGAACTCTGAATCACTGGATATAGCCACAGATAATACATAATGTGTGTGACCACTCATGGTCTTACAGGTACCTGTCTTGACGTCCCATAGTCTCACCGTATAATCTCTATTCACGATACGATGAACTCTGAATCACTGGATATAGCCACAGATAATACAGAATCTGTGTGACCATCATGGTCTTACAGGTACCTGTCTTGACGTCCCATAGTCTCACCGTCTTATCATAACTTCCCGATACGATGAACTCTGAATCACTGGATATAGCCACAGATAATAAAGAATTAGTGTGATCACTCATGGTCTTACAGGTACCTGTCTTGACGTCCCATAGTCTCACCGTCTCATCTCCACTTCCCGATACGATGAACTCTGAATCACTGGATATAGCCACAGTTAATAAAGAATTAGTGTGATCACTCATGGTCTTACAGGTACCTGTCTTGACGTCCCATAGTCTCACAGTCTTATCTCTACTTCCCGATACGATGAACTCTGAATCACTGGATATAGCCACAGATAATACATAATCTGTGTGACCACTCATGGTCTTACAGGTACCTGTCTTGACGTCCCATAGTCTCACCGTCTTATCATAACTTCCCGATACGATGAACTCTGAATCACTGGATATAGCCACAGATAATACAGAATCTGTGTGACCACTCATGGTCTTACAGGTACCTGTCTTGACGTCCCATAGTCTCACCGTCTTATCATAACTTCCCGATACGATGAACTCTGAATCACTGGATATAGCCACAGATAATACAGAATTAGTGTGACCACTCATGGTCTTACAGGTACCTGTCTTGACGTTCCATAGTTTCACCGTTTTATCTCTACTTCCCGATACGATGAACTCTGAATCACTGGATATAGCCACAGATAATAAAGAATTAGTGTGACCACTCATGGTCTTACAGGTACCTGTCTTGACGTTCCATAGTCTCACCGTATTATCATCACTTCCCGATACGATGAACTCTGAATCACTGGATATAGCCACAGATAATACAGAATTAGTGTGACCACTCATGGTCTTACAGGTACCTGTCTTGACGTCCCATAGTCTCAACGTATTATCATAACTTCCCGATACGATGAACTCTGAATCACTGGATATAGCCACAGATAATAAAGAATTAGTGTGACCACTCATGGTCTTACAGGTACCTGTCTTGACGTCCCATAGTCTCACCGTATTATCATCACTTCCCGATACGATGAACTCTGAATCACTGGATATAGCCACAGATAATACAGAATCTGTGTGACCACTCATGGTCTTACAGGTACCTGTCTTGACGTTCCATAGTCTCACCGTATTATCATCACTTCCCGATACGATGAACTCTGAATCACTGGATATAGCCACAGTTAATAAAGAATTAGTGTGATCACTCATGGTCTTACAGGTACCTGTCTTGACGTCCCATAGTCTCACAGTCTTATCTCTACTTCCCGATACGATGAACTCTGAATCACTGGATATAGCCACATCATCTACAGAATCTGTGTGACCACTCATGGTCTTACAGGTACCTGTCTTGACGTCACATAGTCTCACCGTATTATCTCTACTTCCCGATACGATGAACTCTGAATCACTGGATATAGCCACAGATAATACAGAATCTGTGTGACCACTCATGGTCTTACAGGTACCTGTCTTGACGTTCCATAGTTTCACCGTTTTATCTCTACTTCCCGATACGATGAACTCTGAATCACTGGATATAGCCACAGCATAAACATAATGTGTGTGACCACTCATGGTCTTACTGGTACCTGTCTTGACGTCCCATAGTCTCACCGTCTCATCTCCACTTCCCGATACGATGAACTCTGAATCACTGGATATAGCCACAGATAATACATAATCTGTGTGACCACTCATGGTCTTACAGGTACCTGTCTTGACGTCCCATAGTCTCACCGTCTTATCATCACTTCCCGATACGATGAACTCTGAATCACTGGATATAGCCACAGATAATACAGAATCTGTGTGACCACTCATGGTCTTACAGGTACCTGTCTTGACGTCCCATAGTCTCACCGTCTTATCATCACTTCCCGATACGATGAACTCTGAATCACTGGATATAGCCACAGATAATACAGAATTAGTGTGACCACTCATGGTCTTACAGGTACCTGTCTTGACGTTTCATAGTTTCACCGTTTTATCTCTACTTCCCGATACGATGAACTCTGAATCACTGGATATAGCCACAGATAATAAAGAATTAGTGTGACCACTCATGGTCTTACAGGTACCTGTCTTGACGTTCCATAGTCTCACCGTATTATCATCACTTCCCGATACGATGAACTCTGAATCACTGGATATAGCCACAGATAATACAGAATCTGTGTGACCACTCATGGTCTTACAGGTACCTGTCTTGACGTCCCATAGTCTCACCGTCTTATCATAATTTCCCGATACGATGAACTCTGAATCACTGGATATAGCCACAGATAATACAGAATCTGTGTGACCACTCATGGTCTTACAGGTACCTGTCTTGACGTCCCATAGTCTCACCGTCTTATCATCACTTCCCGATACGATGAACTCTGAATCACTGGATATAGCCACAGATAATAAAGAATTAGTGTGATCACTCATGGTCTTACAGGTACCTGTCTTGACGTCCCATAGTCTCACCGTATAATCTCTATTCACGATACGATGAACTCTGAATCACTGGATATAGCCACAGATAATACAGAATTAGTGTGACCACTCATGGTCTTACAGGTACCTGTCTTGACGTTCCATAGTCTCACCGTCTCATCAGTCTTCCCGATACGATGAACTCTGAATCACTGGATATAGCCACAGCATAAACATAATGTGTGTGACCACTCATGGTCTTACTGGTACCTGTCTTGACGTCCCATAGTCTCACCGTCTCATCTCCACTTCCCGATACGATGAACTCTGAATCACTGGATATAGCCACAGATAATACATAATCTGTGTGACCACTCATGGTCTTACAGGTACCTGTCTTGACGTCCCATAGTCTCACCGTCTTATCATAACTTCCCGATACGATGAACTCTGAATCACTGGATATAGCCACAGATAATACAGAATCTGTGTGATCACTCATGGTCTTACAGGTACCTGTCTTGACGTCCCATAGTCTCACCGTCTAATCATAACTTACCGATACTATGAACTCTTAATCACTGGATATAGCCACAGATAATACATAATGTGTGTGACCACTCATGGTCTTACAGGTACCTGTCTTGACGTTCCATAGTCTCACCGTCTTGTCATCACTTCCCGATACGATGAACTCTGAATCACTGGATATAGCCACATCATCTACAGAATCTGTGTGACCACTCATGGTCTTACAGGTACCTGTCTTGACGTTCCATAGTCTCACCGTCTAATCATCACTTCCCGATACGATGAACTCTGAATCACTGGATATAGCCACAGATAATACAGAATCTGTGTGACCACTCATGGTCTTACAGGTACCTGTCTTGACGTTCCATAGTCTCACCGTCTTATCATAACTTCCCGATACGATGAACTCTGAATCACTGGATATAGCCACAGATAATAAAGAATTAGTGTGATCACTCATGGTCTTACAGGTACCTGTCTTGACGTCCCATAGTCTCACCGATTATCATCACTTCCCGATACGATGAACTCTGAATCACTGGATATAGCCACAGATAATAAAGAATTAGTGTGATCACTCATGGTCTTACAGGTACCTGTCTTGACGTCCCATAGTCTCAACGTCTTATCATAACTTCCCGATACGATGAACTCTGAATCACTGGATATAGCCACAGATAATAAAGAATTAGTGTGATCACTCATGGTCTTACAGGTACCTGTCTTGACGTCCCATAGTCTCACCGTCTTGTCATCACTTCCCGATACGATGAACTCTGAATCACTGGATATAGCCACAGATAATACAGAATTAGTGTGACCACTCATGGTCTTACAGGTACCTGTCTTGACGTCCCATAGTCTCAACGTATTATCATAACTTCCCGATACGATGAACTCTGAATCAATGGATATAGCCACAGATAATACATAATGTGTGTGACCACTCATGGTCTTACAGGTACCTGTCTTGACGTTCCATAGTCTCACCGTCTTATCTCTACTTCCCGATACGATGAACTCTGAATCACTGGATATAGCCACAGATAATAAAGAATTAGTGTGATCACTCATGGTCTTACAGGTACCTGTCTTGACGTCCCATAGTCTCAACGTATTATCTCGACTTCCCGATACGATGAACTCTGAATCACTGGATATAGCCACAGCATATACTTAACTAGTGTGACCACTCATGGTCTTACAGGTACCTGTCTTGACGTCCCATAGTCTCACCATCTTATCATAACTTCCCGATACGATGAACTCTGAATCACTGGATATAGCCACAGATAATAAAGAATTAGTGTGATCACTCATGGTCTTACAGGTACCTGTCTTGACGTCCCATAGTCTCACCGTCTTGTCATCACTTCCCGATACGATGAACTCTGAATCACTGGATATAGCCACAGATAATAAAGAATTAGTGTGATCACTCATGGTCTTACAGGTACCTGTCTTGACGTCCCATAGTCTCACCGTATAATCTCTATTCACGATACGATGAACTCTGAATCACTGGATATAGCCACAGATAATACAGAATCTGTGTGACCACTCATGGTCTTACAGGTACCTGTCTTGACGTCCCATTGTCTCAACGTATTATCTGCACTTCCCGATACGATGAACTCTGAATCACTGGATATAGCCACAGATAATACAGAATCTGTGTGACCACTCATGGTCTTACAGGTACCTGTCTTGACGTCCCATAGTCTCACCGTCTTATCATAACTTCCCGATACGATGAACTCTGAATCACTGGATATAGCCACAGCATATACTTAACTAGTGTGACCACTCATGGTCTTACAGGTACCTGTCTTGACGTCCCATAGTCTCACCGTATAATCTCTATTCACGATACGATGAACTCTGAATCACTGGATATAGCCACAGATAATACAGAATCTGTGTGACCACTCATGGTCTTACAGGTACCTGTCTTGACGTCCCATAGTCTCACCGTCTTATCATAACTTCCCGATACGATGAACTCTGAATCACTGGATATAGCCACAGATAATAAAGAATTAGTGTGATCACTCATGGTCTTACAGGTACCTGTCTTGACGTCCCATAGTCTCACCGTCTAATCATAACTTACCGATACTATGAACTCTTAATCACTGGATATAGCCACAGATAATACATAATGTGTGTGACCACTCATGGTCTTACAGGTACCTGTCTTGACGTTCCATAGTCTCACCGTATTATCTCGACTTCCCGATACGATGAACTCTGAATCACTGGATATAGCCACAGATAATACAGAATCTGTGTGACCACTCATGGTCTTACAGGTACCTGTCTTGACGTCCCATAGTCTCAACGTATTATCTGCACTTCCCGATACGATGAACTCTGAATCACTGGATATAGCCACAGATAATACAGAATCTGTGTGACCACTCATGGTCTTACAGGTACCTGTCTTGACGTTTCATAGTTTCACCGTTTTATCTCTACTTCCCGATACGATGAACTCTGAATCACTGGATATAGCCACAGATAATAAAGAATTAGTGTGACCACTCATGGTCTTACAGGTACCTGTCTTGACGTCCCATAGTCTCACCGTATTATTATCACTTCCCGATACGATGAACTCTGAATCACTGGATATAGCCACAGATAATAAAGAATTAGTGTGATCACTCATGGTCTTACAGGTACCTGTCTTGACGTCCCATAGTCTCACCGTCTTATCATAACTTCCCGATACGATGAACTCTGAATCACTGGATATAGCCACAGATAATACAGAATCTGTGTGACCACTCATGGTCTTACAGGTACCTGTCTTGACATCCCATAGTCTCAACGTTTTATCTCTACTTCCCGATACGATGAACTCTGAATCACTGGATATAGCCACAGATAATACAGAATTAGTGTGACCACTCATGGTCTTACAGGTACCTGTCTTGACGTCCCATAGTCTCACCGTCTTATCATCACTTCCCGATACGATGAACTCTGAATCACTGGATATAGCCACAGATAATACAGAATCTGTGTGACCATCATGGTCTTACAGGTACCTGTTCTTGACGTCCCATAGTCTCAACGTATTATCTGCACTTCCCGATACGATGAACTCTGAATCACTGGATATAGCCACAGATAATACAGAATCTGTGTGACCACTCATGGTCTTACAGGTACCTGTCTTGACGTTCCATAGTCTCACCGTCTTATCATAACTTCCCGATACGATGAACTCTGAATCACTGGATATAGCCACAGATAATAAAGAATTAGTGTGATCACTCATGGTCTTACAGGTACCTGTCTTGACGTCCCATAGTCTCACCGTATAATCTCTATTCACGATACGATGAACTCTGAATCACTGGATATAGCCACAGATAATACAGAATCTGTGTGACCACTCATGGTCTTACAGGTACCTGTCTTGACGTCCCATAGTCTCACCGTCTTATCATAACTTCCCGATACGATGAACTCTGAATCACTGGATATAGCCACAGATAATACAGAATTAGTGTGACCACTCATGGTCTTACAGGTACCTGTCTTGACGTTCCATAGTCTCACCGTCTAATCTGCACTTCCCAATACGATGAACTCTGAATCACTGGATATAGTCACAGATAATACAGAATCTGTGTGACCACTCATGGTCTTACAGGTACCTGTCTTGACGTTCCATAGTCTCACCGTCTTATCATCACTTCCCGATACGATGAACTCTGAATCACTGGATATAGCCACAGATAATACAGAATCTGTGTGATCACTCATGGTCTTACAGGTACCTGTCTTGACGTCCCATAGTCTCAACGTATTATCTCGACTTCCCGATACGATGAACTCTGAATCACTGGATATAGCCACAGCATATACTTAACTAGTGTGACCACTCATGGTCTTACAGGTACCTGTCTTGACGTCCCATAGTCTCACCGTCTCATCAGTCTTCCCGATACGATGAACTCTGAATCACTGGATATAGCCACAGCATATACTTAACTAGTGTGACCACTCATGGTCTTACAGGTACCTGTCTTGACGTCCCATAGTCTCACCGTCTTATCATCACTTCCCGATACGATGAACTCTGAATCACTGGATATAGCCACAGATAATACAGAATCTGTGTGACCACTCATGGTCTTACAGGTACCTGTCTTGACGTCCCATTGTCTCAACGTATTATCATAACTTCCCGATACGATGAACTCTGAATCACTGGATATAGCCACAGATAATACAGAATCTGTGTGACCACTCATGGTCTTACAGGTACCTGTCTTGACGTCCCATAGTCTCACCGTATAATCTCTATTCACGATACGATGAACTCTGAATCACTGGATATAGCCACAGATAATACAGAATCTGTGTGACCACTCATGGTCTTACAGGTACCTGTCTTGACGTCCCATAGTCTCACCGTCTTATCATAACTTCCCGATACGATGAACTCTGAATCACTGGATATAGCCACAGATAATACAGAATTAGTGTGATCACTCATGGTCTTACAGGTACCTGTCTTGACGTCCCATAGTCTCACCGTCTTATCATCACTTCCCGATACGATGAACTCTGAATCACTGGATATAGCCACAGATAATACATAATGTGTGTGACCACTCATGGTCTTACAGGTACCTGTCTTGACGTTCCATAGTCTCACCGTCTTATCTCTACTTCCCGATACGATGAACTCTGAATCACTGGATATAGCCACAGATAATACAGAATCTGTGTGACCACTCATGGTCTACAGGTACCTGTCTTGACGTCCCATAGTCTCACCGTATTATCTCGACTTCCCGATACGATGAACTCTGAATCACTGGATATAGCCACAGATAATACATAATGTGTGTGACCACTCATGGTCTTACAGGTACCTGTCTTGACGTCCCATAGTCTCACCGTATAATCTCTATTCACGATACGATGAACTCTGAATCACTGGATATAGCCACAGATAATACAGAATCTGTGTGACCACTCATGGTCTTACAGGTACCTGTCTTGACGTCCCATAGTCTCACCGTCTTATCATAACTTCCCGATACGATGAACTCTGAATCACTGGATATAGCCACAGATAATAAAGAATTAGTGTGATCACTCATGGTCTTACAGGTACCTGTCTTGACGTCCCATAGTCTCACCGTATAATCTCTATTCACGATACGATGAACTCTGAATCACTGGATATAGCCACAGATAATACAGAATCTGTGTGATCACTCATGGTCTTACAGGTACCTGTCTTGACGTCCCATAGTCTCACCGTCTTATCATAACTTCCCGATACGATGAACTCTGAATCACTGGATATAGCCACAGATAATACAGAATTAGTGTGACCACTCATGGTCTTACAGGTACCTGTCTTGACGTTCCATAGTCTCACCGTCTAATCTGCACTTCCCAATACGATGAACTCTGAATCACTGGATATAGCCACAGATAATAAAGAATTAGTGTGATCACTCATGGTCTTACAGGTACCTGTCTTGACGTCCCATAGTCTCACCGTCTTATCATCACTTCCCGATACGATGAACTCTGAATCACTGGATATAGCCACAGATAATACATAATGTGTGTGACCACTCATGGTCTTACAGGTACCTGTCTTGACGTCCCATAGTCTCACCGTCTTATCTCTACTTCCCGATACGATGAACTCTGAATCACTGGATATAGCCACAGATAATACAGAATCTGTGTGACCACTCATGGTCTACAGGTACCTGTCTTGACGTCCCATAGTCTCACCGTATTATCTCGACTTCCCGATACGATGAACTCTGAATCACTGGATATAGCCACAGATAATACATAATGTGTGTGACCACTCATGGTCTTACAGGTACCTGTCTTGACGTCCCATAGTCTCACCGTATAATCTCTATTCACGATACGATGAACTCTGAATCACTGGATATAGCCACAGATAATACAGAATCTGTGTGACCACTCATGGTCTTACAGGTACCTGTCTTGACGTCCCATAGTCTCACCGTCTTATCATAACTTCCCGATACGATGAACTCTGAATCACTGGATATAGCCACAGATAATAAAGAATTAGTGTGATCACTCATGGTCTTACAGGTACCTGTCTTGACGTCCCATAGTCTCACCGTATAATCTCTATTCACGATACGATGAACTCTGAATCACTGGATATAGCCACAGATAATACAGAATCTGTGTGATCACTCATGGTCTTACAGGTACCTGTCTTGACGTCCCATTGTCTCACCGTCTTATCATAACTTCCCGATACGATGAACTCTGAATCACTGGATATAGCCACAGATAATACAGAATTAGTGTGACCACTCATGGTCTTACAGGTACCTGTCTTGACGTTCCATAGTCTCACCGTCTAATCTGCACTTCCCGATACGATGAACTCTGAATCACTGGATATAGCCACAGATCATGCATAACTAGTGTGACCACTCATGGTCTTACAGGTACCTGTCTTGACGTCCCATAGTCTCACCGTCTCATCTCCACTTCCCGATACGATGAACTCTGAATCACTGGATATAGCCACAGATAATAAAGAATTAGTGTGATCACTCATGGTCTTACAGGTACCTGTCTTGACGTCCCATAGTCTCACCGTATTATCTCTACTTCACGATACGATGAACTCTGAATCACTGGATATAGCCACAGATAATAAAGAATTAGTGTGACCACTCATGGTCTTACAGGTACCTGTCTTGACGTCCCATAGTCTCACCGTCTAATCATCACTTCCCGATACGATGAACTCTGAATCACTGGATATAGCCACAGCATATACTTAACTAGTGTGACCACTCATGGTCTTACAGGTACCTGTCTTGACGTCCCATAGTCTCACCGTCTTATCATAACTTCCCGATACGATGAACTCTGAATCACTGGATATAGTCACAGATAATAAAGAATTAGTGTGACCACTCATGGTCTTACAGGTACCTGTCTTGACGTCCCATAGTCTCACCGTCTTATCTCTACTTCACGATACGATGAACTCTGAATCACTGGATATAGCCACATCATCTACAGAATCTGTGTGACCACTCATGGTCTTACAGGTACCTGTCTTGACGTCCCATAGTCTCACCGTCTAATCATCACTTCCCGATACGATGAACTCTGAATCACTGGATATAGCCACATCATCTACAGAATCTGTGTGACCACTCATGGTCTTACAGGTACCTGTCTTGACGTCCCATAGTCTCACCGTCTTATCATAACTTCCCGATACGATGAACTCTGAATCACTGGATATAGTCACAGATAATAAAGAATTAGTGTGACCACTCATGGTCTTACAGGTACCTGTCTTGACGTCCCATAGTCTCACCGTCTTATCTCTACTTCACGATACGATGAACTCTGAATCACTGGATATAGCCACAGATAATAAAGAATTAGTGTGATCACTCATGGTCTTACAGGTACCTGTCTTGACGTCCCATAGTCTCACCGTATTATCTCTACTTCACGATACGATGAACTCTGAATCACTGGATATAGCCACATCATCTACAGAATCTGTGTGACCACTCATGGTCTTACAGGTACCTGTCTTGACGTCCCATAGTCTCACCGTCTAATCATCTCTTCCCGATACGATGAACTCTGAATCACTGGATATAGCCACAGATAATACAGAATCTGTGTGACCACTCATGGTCTTACAGGTACCTGTCTTGACGTCCCATAGTCTCACCGTCTTATCATAACTTCCCGATACGATGAACTCTGAATCACTGGATATAGCCACAGATAATACAGAATTAGTGTGACCACTCATGGTCTTACAGGTACCTGTCTTGACGTTCCATAGTCTCACCGTCTAATCTGCACTTCCCAATACGATGAACTCTGAATCACTGGATATAGTCACAGATAATACAGAATCTGTGTGACCACTCATGGTCTTACAGGTACCTGTCTTGACGTTCCATAGTCTCACCGTCTTATCATCACTTCCCGATACGATGAACTCTGAATCACTGGATATAGCCACAGATAATAAAGAATTAGTGTGATCACTCATGGTCTTACAGGTACCTGTCTTGACGTCCCATAGTCTCACCGTATTATCTCTACTTCACGATACGATGAACTCTGAATCACTGGATATAGCCACAGATAATAAAGAATTAGTGTGACCACTCATGGTCTTACAGGTACCTGTCTTGACGTCCCATAGTCTCACCGTATAATCTCTATTCACGATACGATGAACTCTGAATCACTGGATATAGCCACAGATAATACAGAATCTGTGTGACCACTCATGGTCTTACAGGTACCTGTCTTGACGTCCCATAGTCTCACCGTCTTATCATAACTTCCCGATACGATGAACTCTGAATCACTGGATATAGCCACAGATAATACAGAATTAGTGTGACCACTCATGGTCTTACAGGTACCTGTCTTGACGTTCCATAGTCTCACCGTCTAATCTGCACTTCCCAATACGATGAACTCTGAATCACTGGATATAGTCACAGATAATAAAGAATTAGTGTGACCACTCATGGTCTTACAGGTACCTGTCTTGACGTCCCATAGTCTCACCGTCTTATCTCTACTTCCCGATACGATGAACTCTGAATCACTGGATATAGCCACAGATAATAAAGAATTAGTGTGATCACTCATGGTCTTACAGGTACCTGTCTTGACGTCCCATAGTCTCACCGTCTAATCATAACTTACCGATACTATGAACTCTTAATCACTGGATATAGCCACATCATCTACAGAATCTGTGTGACCACTCATGGTCTTACAGGTACCTGTCTTGACGTTCCATAGTCTCACCGTATTATCTCGACTTCCCGATACGATGAACTCTGAATCACTGGATATAGCCACAGATAATTCAGAATCTGTGTGATCACTCATGGTCTTACAGGTACCTGTCTTGACGTTCCATAGTCTCACCGTATTATTATCACTTCCCGATACGATGAACTCTGAATCACTGGATATAGCCACAGATAATAAAGAATTAGTGTGATCACTCATGGTCTTACAGGTACCTGTCTTGACGTCCCATAGTCTCACCGTCTTATCTCTACTTCCCGATACGATGAACTCTGAATCACTGGATATAGCCACAGATAATACAGAATCTGTGTGACCACTCATGGTCTTACAGGTACCTGTCTTGACATCCCATAGTCTCAACGTTTTATCTCTACTTCCCGATACGATGAACTCTGAATCACTGGATATAGCCACAGATAATACAGAATTAGTGTGACCACTCATGGTCTTACAGGTACCTGTCTTGACGTCCCATAGTCTCACCGTCTTATCATCACTTCCCGATACGATGAACTCTGAATCACTGGATATAGCCACAGATAATACATAATGTGTGTGATCACTCATGGTCTTACAGGTACCTGTCTTGACGTCCCATAGTCTCACCGTCTTATCATAACTTCCCGATACGATGAACTCTGAATCACTGGATATAGCCACATCATCTACAGAATCTGTGTGACCACTCATGGTCTTACAGGTACCTGTCTTGACGTCCCATAGTCTCACCGTCTTATCATAACTTCCCGATACGATGAACTCTGAATCACTGGATATAGCCACAGATAATACAGAATTAGTGTGACCACTCATGGTCTTACAGGTACCTGTCTTGACGTCCCATAGTCTCACCGTCTCATCTCCACTTCCCGATACGATGAACTCTTAATCACTGGATATAGCCACAGATAATACAGAATGTGTGTGACCACTCATGGTCTTACAGGTACCTGTCTTGACGTCCCATAGTCTCACCGTCTTGTCATCACTTCCCGATACGATGAACTCTGAATCACTGGATATAGCCACATCATCTACAGAATCTGTGTGACCACTCATGGTCTTACAGGTACCTGTCTTGACGTTCCATAGTCTCACCGTCTAATCATCACTTCCCGATACGATGAACTCTGAATCACTGGATATAGCCACAGATAATACATAATGTGTGTGACCACTCATGGTCTTACAGGTACCTGTCTTGACGTCCCATAGTCTCACCGTCTTGTCATCACTTCCCGATACGATGAACTCTGAATCACTGGATATAGCCACATCATCTACAGAATTAGTGTGACCACTCATGGTCTTACAGGTACCTGTCTTGACGTCCCATAGTCTCACCGTCTAATCATCACTTCCCGATACGATGAACTCTGAATCACTGGATATAGCCACAGATAATACATAATGTGTGTGACCACTCATGGTCTTACAGGTACCTGTCTTGACGTTCCATAGTCTCACCGTCTTATCATAACTTCCCGATACGATGAACTCTGAATCACTGGATATAGCCACAGATAATACAGAATCTGTGTGACCACTCATGGTCTTACAGGTACCTGTCTTGACGTCCCATAGTCTCACCGTCTCATCAGTCTTCCCGATACGATGAACTCTGAATCACTGGATATAGCCACAGATAATAAAGAATTAGTGTGATCACTCATGGTCTTACAGGTACCTGTCTTGACGTCCCATAGTCTCACCGTCTTGTCATCACTTCCCGATACG
Organism: Loxodes magnus; assembly: GCA_946699065.1. Classification (NCBI taxonomy): domain Eukaryota; phylum Ciliophora; class Karyorelictea; order Loxodida; family Loxodidae; genus Loxodes; species Loxodes magnus. The sequence goes on from CAMPDV010000443.1 coordinate 88,195, forward strand.
ATGAACTCTGAATCACTGGATATAGCCACATCATCTACAGAATCTGTGTGACCACTCATGGTCTTACAGGTACCTGTCTTGACGTCCCATAGTCTCACCGTTTTATCTCTACTTCCCGATAAGATGAACTCTGAATCACTGGATATAGCCACATCATCTACAGAATCTGTGTGACCACTCATGGTCTTACAGGTACCTGTCTTGACGTCCCATAGTCTCACCGTATTATCATAACTTCCCGATACGATGAATTCTGAATCACTGGATATAGCCACAGATAATACAGAATCTGTGTGACCACTCATGGTCTTACAGGTACCTGTCTTGACGTCCCATAGTCTCACCGTCTTGTCATCACTTCCCGATACGATGAACTCTGAATCACTGGATATAGCCACAGCATATACTTAACTAGTGTGACCACTCATGGTCTTACAGGTACCTGTCTTGACGTCCCATAGTCTCACCGTCTTATCTCTACTTCACGATACGATGAACTCTGAATCACTGGATATAGCCACAGATACTACAGAATGTGTGTGACCACTCATGGTCTTACAGGTACCTGTCTTGACGTCCCATAGTCTCACCGTCTAATCATCACTTCCCGATACGATGAACTCTGAATCACTGGATATAGCCACATCATCTACAGAATCTGTGTGACCACTCATGGTCTTACAGGTACCTGTCTTGACGTCCCATAGTCTCACCGTCTTGTCATCACTTCCCGATACGATGAACTCTGAATCACTGGATATAGCCACAGATAATACAGAATTAGTGTGACCACTCATGGTCTTACAGGTACCTGTCTTGACGTCCCATAGTCTCACCGTATTATCATAACTTCCCGATACGATGAATTCTGAATCACTGGATATAGCCACAGATAATACAGAATCTGTGTGACCACTCATGGTCTTACAGGTACCTGTCTTGACGTCCCATAGTCTCACCGTCTTGTCATCACTTCCCGATACGATGAACTCTGAATCACTGGATATAGCCACATCATCTACAGAATCTGTGTGACCACTCATGGTCTTACAGGTACCTGTCTTGACGTCCCATAGTCTCACCGTTTTATCTCTACTTCCCGATAAGATGAACTCTGAATCACTGGATATAGCCACAGATAATACAGAATCTGTGTGACCACTCATGGTCTTACAGGTACCTGTCTTGACGTCCCATAGTCTCACCGTATTATCTCTACTTCCCGATACGATGAACTCTGAATCACTGGATATAGCCACAGATAATACAGAATCTGTGTGACCATCATGGTCTTACAGGTACCTGTTCTTGACGTCCCATAGTCTCAACGTATTATCTGCACTTCCCGATACGATGAACTCTGAATCACTGGATATAGCCACAGATAATACAGAATCTGTGTGACCATCATGGTCTTACAGGTACCTGTTCTTGACGTCCCATAGTCTCAACGTATTATCTGCACTTCCCGATACGATGAACTCTGAATCACTGGATATAGCCACAGATAATACAGAATTAGTGTGACCACTCATGGTCTTACAGGTACCTGTCTTGACGTCCCATAGTCTCAACGTATTATCATAACTTCCCGATACGATGAACTCTGAATCACTGGATATAGCCACAGATAATAAAGAATTAGTGTGATCACTCATGGTCTTACAGGTACCTGTCTTGACGTCCCATAGTCTCAACGTATTATCATAACTTCCCGATACGATGAACTCTGAATCACTGGATATAGCCACAGATAATACAGAATCTGTGTGACCACTCATGGTCTTACAGTTACCTGTCTTGACGTCCCATAGTCTCACCGTATTATCATCACTTCCCGATACGATGAACTCTGAATCACTGGATATAGCCACAGATAATACAGAATCTGTGTGACCACTCATGATCTTACAGGTACCTGTCTTGACGTCCCATAGTCTCAACGTCTTATCATAACTTCCCGATACGATGAACTCTGAATCACTGGATATAGCCACAGATAATACAGAATCTGTGTGACCACTCATGGTCTTACAGGTACCTGTCTTGACGTTCCATAGTCTCACCGTCTTATCATCACTTCCCGATACGATGAACTCTGAATCACTGGATATAGCCACAGATAATACAGAATCTGTGTGATCACTCATGGTCTTACAGGTACCTGTCTTGACGTCCCATAGTCTCAACGTATTATCATCACTTCCCGATACGATGAACTCTGAATCACTGGATATAGCCACATCATCTACAGAATCTGTGTGACCACTCATGGTCTTACAGGTACCTGTCTTGACGTCCCATAGTCTCACCGTCTCATCAGTCTTCCCGATACGATGAACTCTGAATCACTGGATATAGCCACAGCATATACTTAACTAGTGTGACCACTCATGGTCTTACAGGTACCTGTCTTGACGTCCCATAGTCTCACCGTCTTATCTCTACTTCACGATACGATGAACTCTGAATCACTGGATATAGCCACAGATAATACAGAATGTGTGTGACCACTCATGGTCTTACAGGTACCTGTCTTGACGTCCCATAGTCTCACCGTCTAATCATCACTTCCCGATACGATGAACTCTGAATCACTGGATATAGCCACATCATCTACAGAATCTGTGTGACCACTCATGGTCTTACAGGTACCTGTCTTGACGTCCCATAGTCTCACCGTCTTGTCATCACTTCCCGATACGATGAACTCTGAATCACTGGATATAGCCACAGATAATACAGAATTAGTGTGACCACTCATGGTCTTACAGGTACCTGTCTTGACGTCCCATAGTCTCACCGTCTTATCATAACTTCCCGATACGATGAACTCTGAATCACTGGATATAGCCACAGATAATAAAGAATTAGTGTGATCACTCATGGTCTTACAGGTACCTGTCTTGACGTCCCATAGTCTCACCGTCTTATCATCACTTCCCGATACGATGAACTCTGAATCACTGGATATAGCCACAGATAATACATAATGTGTGTGACCACTCATGGTCTTACAGGTACCTGTCTTGACGTTCCATAGTCTCACCGTCTTATCTCTACTTCCCGATACGATGAACTCTGAATCACTGGATATAGCCACAGATAATACAGAATCTGTGTGACCACTCATGGTCTTACAGGTACCTGTCTTGACGTCCCATAGTCTCACCGTATTATCTCGACTTCCCGATACGATGAACTCTGAATCACTGGATATAGCCACAGATAATACATAATGTGTGTGACCACTCATGGTCTTACAGGTACCTGTCTTGACGTCCCATAGTCTCACCGTATAATCTCTATTCACGATACGATGAACTCTGAATCACTGGATATAGCCACAGATAATAAAGAATTAGTGTGATCACTCATGGTCTTACAGGTACCTGTCTTGACGTCCCATAGTCTCACCGTATTATCTCTACTTCACGATACGATGAACTCTGAATCACTGGATATAGCCACAGATAATAAAGAATTAGTGTGACCACTCATGGTCTTACAGGTACCTGTCTTGACGTCCCATAGTCTCACCGTCTTATCATAACTTCCCGATACGATGAACTCTGAATCACTGGATATAGCCACAGATAATAAAGAATTAGTGTGATCACTCATGGTCTTACAGGTACCTGTCTTGACGTCCCATAGTCTCACCGTCTTATCATCACTTCCCGATACGATGAACTCTGAATCACTGGATATAGCCACAGATAATACATAATGTGTGTGACCACTCATGGTCTTACAGGTACCTGTCTTGACGTTCCATAGTCTCACCGTCTTATCTCTACTTCCCGATACGATGAACTCTGAATCACTGGATATAGCCACAGATAATACAGAATCTGTGTGACCACTCATGGTCTACAGGTACCTGTCTTGACGTCCCATAGTCTCACCGTATTATCTCGACTTCCCGATACGATGAACTCTGAATCACTGGATATAGCCACAGATAATACATAATGTGTGTGACCACTCATGGTCTTACAGGTACCTGTCTTGACGTCCCATAGTCTCACCGTATAATCTCTATTCACGATACGATGAACTCTGAATCACTGGATATAGCCACAGATAATAAAGAATTAGTGTGATCACTCATGGTCTTACAGGTACCTGTCTTGACGTCCCATAGTCTCACCGTCTTATCTCTACTTCACGATACGATGAACTCTGAATCACTGGATATAGCCACATCATCTACAGAATCTGTGTGACCACTCATGGTCTTACAGGTACCTGTCTTGACGTCCCATAGTCTCACCGTCTAATCATCACTTCCCGATACGATGAACTCTGAATCACTGGATATAGCCACATCATCTACAGAATCTGTGTGATCACTCATGGTCTTACAGGTACCTGTCTTGACGTCCCATAGTCTCACCGTCTTATCATAACTTCCCGATACGATGAACTCTGAATCACTGGATATAGTCACAGATAATAAAGAATTAGTGTGACCACTCATGGTCTTACAGGTACCTGTCTTGACGTCCCATAGTCTCACCGTCTTATCTCTACTTCCCGATACGATGAACTCTGAATCACTGGATATAGCCACAGATAATAAAGAATTAGTGTGATCACTCATGGTCTTACAGGTACCTGTCTTGACGTCCCATAGTCTCACCGTATTATCTCTACTTCACGATACGATGAACTCTGAATCACTGGATATAGCCACATCATCTACAGAATCTGTGTGACCACTCATGGTCTTACAGGTACCTGTCTTGACGTTCCATAGTCTCACCGTTTTATCTCCACTTCCCGATACGATGAACTCTGAATCACTGGATATAGCCACATCATCTACAGAATCTGTGTGACCACTCATGGTCTTACAGGTACCTGTCTTGACGTCCCATAGTCTCACCGTCTTATCATAACTTCCCGATACGATGAACTCTGAATCACTGGATATAGCCACAGATAATACAGAATCTGTGTGACCATCATGGTCTTACAGGTACCTGTTCTTGACGTCCCATAGTCTCAACGTATTATCTGCACTTCCCGATACGATGAACTCTGAATCACTGGATATAGCCACAGATAATACAGAATTAGTGTGACCACTCATGGTCTTACAGGTACCTGTCTTGACGTCCCATAGTCTCAACGTATTATCATAACTTCCCGATACGATGAACTCTGAATCACTGGATATAGCCACAGATAATAAAGAATTAGTGTGATCACTCATGGTCTTACAGGTACCTGTCTTGACGTCCCATAGTCTCAACGTATTATCATAACTTCCCGATACGATGAACTCTGAATCACTGGATATAGCCACAGATAATACAGAATCTGTGTGACCACTCATGGTCTTACAGTTACCTGTCTTGACGTCCCATAGTCTCACCGTATTATCATCACTTCCCGATACGATGAACTCTGAATCACTGGATATAGCCACAGATAATACAGAATCTGTGTGACCACTCATGATCTTACAGGTACCTGTCTTGACGTCCCATAGTCTCAACGTCTTATCATAACTTCCCGATACGATGAACTCTGAATCACTGGATATAGCCACAGATAATACAGAATCTGTGTGACCACTCATGGTCTTACAGGTACCTGTCTTGACGTTCCATAGTCTCACCGTCTTATCATAACTTCCCGATACGATGAACTCTGAATCACTGGATATAGCCACAGATAATACAGAATCTGTGTGATCACTCATGGTCTTACAGGTACCTGTCTTGACGTCCCATAGTCTCACCGTCTTATCATCACTTCCCGATACGATGAACTCTGAATCACTGGATATAGCCACAGATAATAAAGAATTAGTGTGATCACTCATGGTCTTACAGGTACCTGTCTTGACGTCCCATAGTCTCACCGTATTATCTCTACTTCACGATACGATGAACTCTGAATCACTGGATATAGCCACATCATCTACAGAATCTGTGTGACCACTCATGGTCTTACAGGTACCTGTCTTGACGTCCCATAGTCTCACCGTCTAATCATCACTTCCCGATACGATGAACTCTGAATCACTGGATATAGCCACATCATCTACAGAATCTGTGTGACCACTCATGGTCTTACAGGTACCTGTCTTGACGTCCCATAGTCTCACCGTCTTATCATCACTTCCCGATACGATGAACTCTGAATCACTGGATATAGCCACAGATAATAAAGAATTAGTGTGATCACTCATGGTCTTACAGGTACCTGTCTTGACGTTCCATAGTCTCACCGTATTATCTCTACTTCACGATACGATGAACTCTGAATCACTGGATATAGCCACATCATCTACAGAATCTGTGTGACCACTCATGGTCTTACAGGTACCTGTCTTGACGTCCCATAGTCTCACCGTCTTATCATCACTTCCCGATACGATGAACTCTGAATCACTGGATATAGCCACAGATAATAAAGAATTAGTGTGATCACTCATGGTCTTACAGGTACCTGTCTTGACGTCCCATAGTCTCACCGTCTTATCATCACTTCCCGATACGATGAACTCTGAATCACTGGATATAGCCACAGATAATACAGAATCTGTGTGACCACTCATGGTCTTACAGGTACCTGTCTTGACGTCCCATAGTCTCACCGTCTTATCATCACTTCCCGATACGATGAACTCTGAATCACTGGATATAGCCACAGATAATAAAGAATTAGTGTGATCACTCATGGTCTTACAGGTACCTGTCTTGACGTCCCATAGTCTCACCGTATTATCTCTACTTCCCGATACGATGAACTCTGAATCACTGGATATAGCCACATCATCTACAGAATCTGTCTGACCACTCATGGTCTTACAGGTACCTGTCTTGACGTCCCATAGTCTCACCGTCTTATCATAACTTCCCGATACGATGAACTCTGAATCACTGGATATAGCCACAGATAATAAAGAATTAGTGTGATCACTCATGGTCTTACAGGTACCTGTCTTGACGTCCCATAGTCTCACCGTCTAATCTGCACTTCCCGATACGATGAACTCTGAATCACTGGATATAGCCACAGATAATAAAGAATTAGTGTGATCACTCATGGTCTTACAGGTACCTGTCTTGACGTCCCATAGTCTCACCGTATAATCTCTATTCACGATACGATGAACTCTGAATCACTGGATATAGCCACAGATAATAAAGAATTAGTGTGATCACTCATGGTCTTACAGGTACCTGTCTTGACGTCCCATAGTCTCACCGTCTTATCATAACTTCCCGATACGATGAACTCTGAATCACTGGATATAGCCACAGATAATACAGAATCTGTGTGACCACTCATGGTCTTACAGGTACCTGTCTTGACGTCCCATAGTCTCACCGTCTTATCATCACTTCCCGATACGATGAACTCTGAATCACTGGATATAGCCACAGATAATAAAGAATTAGTGTGACCACTCATGGTCTTACAGGTACCTGTCTTGACGTCCCATAGTCTCACCGTCTTATCTCTACTTCCCGATACGATGAACTCTGAATCACTGGATATAGCCACAGATAATAAAGAATTAGTGTGATCACTCATGGTCTTACAGGTACCTGTCTTGACGTCCCATAGTCTCACCGTCTCATCTCCACTTCCCGATACGATGAACTCTGAATCACTGGATATAGCCACAGATAATACAGAATCTGTGTGACCACTCATGGTCTTACAGGTACCTGTCTTGACGTCCCATAGTCTCACCGTCTCATCAGTCTTCCCGATACGATGAACTCTGAATCACTGGATATAGCCACAGATAATACAGAATCTGTGTGACCACTCATGGTCTTACAGGTACCTGTCTTGACGTTCCATAGTCTCACCGTTTTATCTCGACTTCCTGATACGATTAACTCTGAATCACTGGATATAGCCACAGATAATAAAGAATTAGTGTGACCACTCATGGTCTTACAGGTACCTGTCTTGACGTCCCATAGTCTCACCGTATTATCATAACTTCCCGATACGATGAACTCTGAATCACTGGATATAGCCACAGATAATAAAGAATTAGTGTGATCACTCATGGTCTTACAGGTACCTGTCTTGACGTCCCATAGTCTCACCGTCTAATCATCACTTCCCGATACGATGAACTCTGAATCACTGGATATAGCCACAGATAATACAGAATCTGTGTGATCACTCATGGTCTTACAGGTACCTGTCTTGACGTCCCATAGTCTCAACGTATTATCATAACTTCCCGATACGATGAACTCTGAATCACTGGATATAGCCACAGATAATAAAGAATTAGTGTGATCACTCATGGTCTTACAGGTACCTGTCTTGACGTCCCATAGTCTCACCGTATTATCTCTACTTCACGATACGATGAACTCTGAATCACTGGATATAGCCACAGATAATAAAGAATTAGTGTGACCACTCATGGTCTTACAGGTACCTGTCTTGACGTCCCATAGTCTCACCGTCTAATCTGCACTTCCCGATACGATGAACTCTGAATCACTGGATATAGCCACAGATAATAAAGAATTAGTGTGATCACTCATGGTCTTACAGGTACCTGTCTTGACGTCCCATAGTCTCACCGTCTCATCTCCACTTCCCGATACGATGAACTCTGAATCACTGGATATAGCCACAGATAATAAAGAATTAGTGTGACCACTCATGGTCTTACAGGTACCTGTCTTGACGTCCCATAGTCTCACCGTCTTATCATAACTTCCCGATACGATGAACTCTGAATCACTGGATATAGCCACAGATAATACAGAATCTGTGTGACCACTCATGGTCTTACAGGTACCTGTCTTGACGTCCCATAGTCTCACCGTCTTATCATCACTTCCCGATACGATGAACTCTGAATCACTGGATATAGCCACAGATAATAAAGAATTAGTGTGATCACTCATGGTCTTACAGGTACCTGTCTTGACGTCCCATAGTCTCACCGTCTTATCATAACTTCCCGATACGATGAACTCTGAATCACTGGATATAGCCACAGATAATACAGAATCTGTGTGACCACTCATGGTCTTACAGGTACCTGTCTTGACGTCCCATAGTCTCACCGTCTCATCTCCACTTCCCGATACGATGAACTCTGAATCACTGGATATAGCCACAGATAATACAGAATCTGTGTGACCACTCATGGTCTTACAGGTACCTGTCTTGACGTCCCATAGTCTCACCGTCTCATCAGTCTTCCCGATACGATGAACTCTGAATCACTGGATATAGCCACAGATAATACAGAATCTGTGTGACCACTCATGGTCTTACAGGTACCTGTCTTGACGTCCCATAGTCTCACCGTATTATCATAACTTCCCGATACGATGAACTCTGAATCACTGGATATAGCCACAGATAATAAAGAATTAGTGAGATCACTCATGGTCTTACAGGTACCTGTCTTGACGTCCCATAGTCTCACCGTCTCATCTCCACTTCCCGATACGATGAACTCTTAATCACTGGATATAGCCACAGATAATACAGAATGTGTGTGACCACTCATGGTCTTACAGGTACCTGTCTTGACGTCCCATAGTCTCACCGTCTCATCTCCACTTCCCGATACGATGAACTCTGAATCACTGGATATAGCCACAGATAATAAAGAATTAGTGTGACCACTCATGGTCTTACAGGTACCTGTCTTGACGTCCCATAGTCTCACCGTCTTATCATAACTTCCCGATACGATGAACTCTGAATCACTGGATATAGCCACAGATAATACAGAATCTGTGTGACCACTCATGGTCTTACAGGTACCTGTCTTGACGTCCCATAGTCTCACCGTCTTATCATCACTTCCCGATACGATGAACTCTGAATCACTGGATATAGCCACAGATAATAAAGAATTAGTGTGATCACTCATGGTCTTACAGGTACCTGTCTTGACGTCCCATAGTCTCACCGTCTTATCATAACTTCCCGATACGATGAACTCTGAATCACTGGATATAGCCACAGATAATACAGAATCTGTGTGACCACTCATGGTCTTACAGGTACCTGTCTTGACGTCCCATAGTCTCACCGTCTCATCTCCACTTCCCGATACGATGAACTCTGAATCACTGGATATAGCCACAGATAATACAGAATCTGTGTGACCACTCATGGTCTTACAGGTACCTGTCTTGACGTCCCATAGTCTCACCGTCTCATCAGTCTTCCCGATACGATGAACTCTGAATCACTGGATATAGCCACAGATAATACAGAATCTGTGTGACCACTCATGGTCTTACAGGTACCTGTCTTGACGTCCCATAGTCTCACCGTATTATCATAACTTCCCGATACGATGAACTCTGAATCACTGGATATAGCCACAGATAATAAAGAATTAGTGAGATCACTCATGGTCTTACAGGTACCTGTCTTGACGTCCCATAGTCTCACCGTCTTATCATAACTTCCCGATACGATGAACTCTGAATCACTGGATATAGCCACAGATAATAAAGAATTAGTGTGACCACTCATGGTCTTACAGGTACCTGTCTTGACGTCCCATAGTCTCACCGTCTTATCATAACTTCCCGATACGATGAACTCTGAATCACTGGATATAGCCACAGATAATAAAGAATTAGTGTGATCACTCATGGTCTTACAGGTACCTGTCTTGACGTCCCATAGTCTCACCGTCTAATCATCACTTCCCGATACGATGAACTCTGAATCACTGGATATAGCCACAGATAATAAAGAATTAGTGTGACCACTCATGGTCTTACAGGTACCTGTCTTGACGTCCCATAGTCTCACCGTCTTATCATCACTTCCCGATACGATGAACTCTGAATCACTGGATATAGCCACAGATAATAAAGAATTAGTGTGATCACTCATGGTCTTACAGGTACCTGTCTTGACGTCCCATAGTCTCACCGTCTAATCTGCACTTCCCGATACGATGAACTCTGAATCACTGGATATAGCCACAGATAATAAAGAATTAGTGTGACCACTCATGGTCTTACAGGTACCTGTCTTGACGTCCCATAGTCTCACCGTCTTATCATAACTTCCCGATACGATGAACTCTGAATCACTGGATATAGCCACAGATAATAAAGAATTAGTGTGACCACTCATGGTCTTACAGGTACCTGTCTTGACGTCCCATAGTCTCACCGTCTAATCTGCACTTCCCGATACGATGAACTCTGAATCACTGGATATAGCCACAGATAATAAAGAATTAGTGTGATCACTCATGGTCTTACAGGTACCTGTCTTGACGTCCCATAGTCTCACCGTATTATCTCTACTTCCCGATACGATGAACTCTGAATCACTGGATATAGCCACATCATCTACAGAATCTGTGTGACCACTCATGGTCTTACAGGTACCTGTCTTGACGTCCCATAGTCTCACCGTCTTATCATAACTTCCCGATACGATGAACTCTGAATCACTGGATATAGCCACAGATAATACAGAATCTGTGTGACCACTCATGGTCTTACAGGTACCTGTCTTGACGTCCCATAGTCTCACCGTCTCATCTCCACTTCCCGATACGATGAACTCTGAATCACTGGATATAGCCACAGATAATACAGAATCTGTGTGACCACTCATGGTCTTACAGGTACCTGTCTTGACGTCCCATAGTCTCACCGTCTCATCTCCACTTCCCGATACGATGAACTCTGAATCACTGGATATAGCCACAGATAATACAGAATCTGTGTGACCACTCATGGTCTTACAGGTACCTGTCTTGACGTCCCATAGTCTCACCGTCTCATCATAACTTCCCGATACGATGAACTCTGAATCACTGGATATAGCCACAGATAATACAGAATCTGTGTGACCACTCATGGTCTTACAGGTACCTGTCTTGACGTCCCATAGTCTCACCGTCTCATCAGTCTTCCCGATACGATGAACTCTGAATCACTGGATATAGCCACAGATAATACAGAATCTGTGTGACCACTCATGGTCTTACAGGTACCTGTCTTGACGTCCCATAGTCTCACCGTCTTATCATCACTTCCCGATACGATGAACTCTGAATCACTGGATATAGCCACAGATAATACAGAATCTGTGTGACCACTCATGGTCTTACAGGTACCTGTCTTGACGTTCCATAGTTTCACCGTTTTATCTCTACTTCCCGATACGATGAACTCTGAATCACTGGATATAGCCACAGATAATAAAGAATTAGTGTGATCACTCATGGTCTTACAGGTACCTGTCTTGACGTTCCATAGTCTCACCGTCTCATCTCCACTTCCCGATACGATGAACTCTGAATCACTGGATATAGCCACAGATAATAAAGAATTAGTGTGATCACTCATGGTCTTACAGGTACCTGTCTTGACGTCCCATAGTCTCACCGTCTTGTCATCACTTCCCGATACGATGAACTCTGAATCACTGGATATAGCCACATCATCTACAGAATCTGTGTGACCACTCATGGTCTTACAGGTACCTGTCTTGACGTCCCATAGTCTCACCGTCTCATCTCCACTTCCCGATACGATGAACTCTGAATCACTGGATATAGCCACAGATAATAAAGAATTAGTGTGACCACTCATGGTCTTACAGGTACCTGTCTTGACGTTCTATAGTTTCACCGTTTTATCTCTACTTCCCGATACGATGAACTCTGAATCACTGGATATAGCCACAGATAATAAAGAATTAGTGTGATCACTCATGGTCTTACAGGTACCTGTCTTGACGTCCCATAGTCTCACCGTCTTATCATAACTTCCCGATACGATGAACTCTGAATCACTGGATATAGCCACAGATAATACAGAATCTGTGTGACCACTCATGGTCTTACAGGTACCTGTCTTGACGTCCCATAGTCTCACCGTCTCATCAGTCTTCCCGATACGATGAACTCTGAATCACTGGATATAGCCACAGATAATAAAGAATTAGTGTGATCACTCATGGTCTTACAGGTACCTGTCTTGACGTCGCATAGTCTCACCGTATTATCTCGACTTCCCGATACGATGAACTCTGAATCACTGGATATAGCCACAGATAATAAAGAATTAGTGTGATCACTCATGGTCTTACAGGTACCTGTCTTGACGTTCCATAGTTTCACCGTTTTATCTCTACTTCCCGATACGATGAACTCTGAATCACTGGATATAGCCACAGATAATACATAATGTGTGTGACCACTCATGGTCTTACAGGTACCTGTCTTGACGTTCCATAGTCTCACCGTTTTATCTCTACTTCCCGATACGATGAACTCTGAATCACTGGATATAGCCACAGATAATAAAGAATTAGTGTGATCACTCATGGTCTTACAGGTACCTGTCTTGACGTACCATAGTCTCACCGTATTATCTCTACTTCACGATACGATGAACTCTGAATCACTGGATATAGCCACAGATAATACAGAATCTGTGTGACCACTCATGGTCTTACATGTACCTGTCTTGACGTCCCATAGTCTCACCGTCTTATCATAACTTCCCGATACGATGAACTCTGAATCACTGGATATAGCCACAGATAATACAGAATTAGTGTGATCACTCATGGTCTTACAGGTACCTGTCTTGACGTCCCATAGTCTCACCGTCTTATCATCACTTCCCGATACGATGAACTCTGAATCACTGGATATAGCCACAGATAATACAGAATTAGTGTGACCACTCATGGTCTTACAGGTACCTGTCTTGACGTCCCATAGTCTCACCGTCTCATCTCCACTTCCCGATACGATGAACTCTGAATCACTGGATATAGCCACAGATAATAAAGAATTAGTGTGATCACTCATGGTCTTACAGGTACCTGTCTTGACGTCCCATAGTCTCACCGTCTCATCTCCACTTCCCGATACGATGAACTCTGAATCACTGGATATAGCCACAGATAATACAGAATCTGTGTGACCACTCATGGTCTTACAGGTACCTGTCTTGACGTCCCATAGTCTCACCGTCTCATCATAACTTCCCGATACGATGAACTCTGAATCACTGGATATAGCCACAGATAATACAGAATCTGTGTGACCACTCATGGTCTTACAGGTACCTGTCTTGACGTCCCATAGTCTCACCGTCTCATCAGTCTTCCCGATACGATGAACTCTGAATCACTGGATATAGCCACAGATAATACAGAATCTGTGTGACCACTCATGGTCTTACAGGTACCTGTCTTGACGTCCCATAGTCTCACCGTCTTATCATCACTTCCCGATACGATGAACTCTGAATCACTGGATATAGCCACAGATAATACAGAATCTGTGTGACCACTCATGGTCTTACAGGTACCTGTCTTGACGTCCCATAGTCTCACCGTCTTGTCATCACTTCCCGATACGATGAACTCTGAATCACTGGATATAGCCACAGATAATAAAGAATTAGTGTGATCACTCATGGTCTTACAGGTACCTGTCTTGACGTCCCATAGTCTCACCGTCTCATCTCCACTTCCCGATACGATGAACTCTGAATCACTGGATATAGCCACAGATAATAAAGAATTAGTGTGATCACTCATGGTCTTACAGGTACCTGTCTTGACGTCCCATAGTCTCACCGTCTTGTCATCACTTCCCGATACGATGAACTCTGAATCACTGGATATAGCCACATCATCTACAGAATCTGTGTGACCACTCATGGTCTTACAGGTACCTGTCTTGACGTCCCATAGTCTCACCGTCTAATCATAACTTCCCGATACGATGAACTCTGAATCACTGGATATAGCCACAGATAATAAAGAATTAGTGTGACCACTCATGGTCTTACAGGTACCTGTCTTGACGTTCCATAGTTTCACCGTTTTATCTCTACTTCCCGATACGATGAACTCTGAATCACTGGATATAGCCACAGATAATAAAGAATTAGTGTGATCACTCATGGTCTTACAGGTACCTGTCTTGACGTCCCATAGTCTCACCGTCTTATCATAACTTCCCGATACGATGAACTCTGAATCACTGGATATAGCCACAGATAATACAGAATCTGTGTGACCACTCATGGTCTTACAGGTACCTGTCTTGACGTCCCATAGTCTCACCGTCTCATCAGTCTTCCCGATACGATGAACTCTGAATCACTGGATATAGCCACAGATAATAAAGAATTAGTGTGATCACTCATGGTCTTACAGGTACCTGTCTTGACGTCGCATAGTCTCACCGTATTATCTCGACTTCCCGATACGATGAACTCTGAATCACTGGATATAGCCACAGATAATAAAGAATTAGTGTGATCACTCATGGTCTTACAGGTACCTGTCTTGACGTTCCATAGTTTCACCGTTTTATCTCTACTTCCCGATACGATGAACTCTGAATCACTGGATATAGCCACAGATAATACATAATGTGTGTGACCACTCATGGTCTTACAGGTACCTGTCTTGACGTTCCATAGTCTCACCGTTTTATCTCTACTTCCCGATACGATGAACTCTGAATCACTGGATATAGCCACAGATAATAAAGAATTAGTGTGATCACTCATGGTCTTACAGGTACCTGTCTTGACGTCCCATAGTCTCAACGTATTATCATAACTTCCCGATACGATGAACTCTGAATCACTGGATATAGCCACAGATAATAAAGAATCTGTGGGACCACTCATGGTCTTACAGGTACCTGTCTTGACGTTCCATAGTCTCACCGTTTTATCTCCACTTCCCGATACGATGAACTCTGAATCACTGGATATAGCCACAGATAATAAAGAATTAGTGTGATCACTCATGGTCTTACAGGTACCTGTCTTGACGTTCCATAGTCTCACCGTTTTATCTCTACTTCCCGATACGATGAACTCTGAATCACTGGATATAGCCACAGATAATACATAATGTGTGTGACCACTCATGGTCTTACAGGTACCTGTCTTGACGTTCCATAGTCTCACCGTTTTATCTCTACTTCCCGATACGATGAACTCTGAATCACTGGATATAGCCACAGATAATAAAGAATTAGTGTGATCACTCATGGTCTTACAGGTACCTGTCTTGACGTACCATAGTCTCACCGTATTATCTCTACTTCACGATACGATGAACTCTGAATCACTGGATATAGCCACATCATCTACAGAATCTGTGTGACCACTCATGGTCTTACAGGTACCTGTCTTGACGTTCCATAGTCTCACCGTCTTATCATAACTTCCCGATACGATGAACTCTGAATCACTGGATATAGCCACAGATAATACAGAATTAGTGTGATCACTCATGGTCTTACAGGTACCTGTCTTGACGTCCCATAGTCTCACCGTCTTATCATCACTTCCCGATACGATGAACTCTGAATCACTGGATATAGCCACAGATAATACAGAATTAGTGTGACCACTCATGGTCTTACAGGTACCTGTCTTGACGTCCCATAGTCTCACCGTCTCATCTCCACTTCCCGATACGATGAACTCTGAATCACTGGATATAGCCACAGATAATAAAGAATTAGTGTGATCACTCATGGTCTTACAGGTACCTGTCTTGACGTCCCATAGTCTCACCGTCTTATCATCACTTCCCGATACGATGAACTCTGAATCACTGGATATAGCCACAGATAATACAGAATTAGTGTGACCACTCATGGTCTTACAGGTACCTGTCTTGACGTCCCATAGTCTCACCGTCTCATCTCCACTTCCCGATACGATGAACTCTGAATCACTGGATATAGCCACAGATAATACAGAATCTGTGTGACCACTCATGGTCTTACAGGTACCTGTCTTGACGTCCCATAGTCTCACCGTCTCATCATAACTTCCCGATACGATTAACTCTGAATCACTGGATATAGCCACATCATCTACAGAATCTGTGTGACCACTCATGGTCTTACAGGTACCTGTCTTGACGTTCCATAGTCTCACCGTCTTATCATCACTTCCCGATACGATGAACTCTGAATCACTGGATATAGCCACAGATAATAAAGAATTAGTGTGATCACTCATGGTCTTACAGGTACCTGTCTTGACGTCCCATAGTCTCACCGTAATATCATAACTTCCCGATACGATGAACTCTGAATCACTGGATATAGCCACATCATCTACAGAATCTGTGTGACCACTCATGGTCTTACAGGTACCTGTCTTGACGTTCCATAGTCTCACCGTCTTATCATCACTTCCCGATACGATGAACTCTGAATCACTGGATATAGCCACAGATAATAAAGAATTAGTGTGATCACTCATGGTCTTACAGGTACCTGTCTTGACGTCCCATAGTCTCACCGTCTTATCATCACTTCCCGATACGATGAACTCTGAATCACTGGATATAGCCACAGATCATGCATAATCTGTGTGACCACTCATGGTCTTACAGGTACCTGTCTTGACGTCCCATAGTCTCACCGTCTTATCATCACTTCCCGATACGATGAACTCTGAATCACTGGATATAGCCACAGATAATACAGAATCTGTGTGACCATCATGGTCTTACAGGTACCTGTCTTGACGTCCCATAGTCTCACCGTCTTATCATAACTTCCCGATACGATGAACTCTGAATCACTGGATATAGCCACAGATAATAAAGAATTAGTGTGATCACTCATGGTCTTACAGGTACCTGTCTTGACGTCCCATAGTCTCACCGTCTCATCTCCACTTCCCGATACGATGAACTCTGAATCACTGGATATAGCCACAGTTAATAAAGAATTAGTGTGATCACTCATGGTCTTACAGGTACCTGTCTTGACGTCCCATAGTCTCACAGTCTTATCTCTACTTCCCGATACGATGAACTCTGAATCACTGGATATAGCCACAGATAATACAGAATTAGTGTGACCACTCATGGTCTTACAGGTACCTGTCTTGACGTCCCATAGTCTCACCGTCTTATCATCACTTCCCGATACGATGAACTCTGAATCACTGGATATAGCCACAGATCATGCATAATCTGTGTGACCACTCATGGTCTTACAGGTACCTGTCTTGACGTCCCATAGTCTCACCGTCTTATCATAACTTCCCGATACGATGAACTCTGAATCACTGGATATAGCCACAGATCATGCATAATCTGTGTGACCACTCATGGTCTTACAGGTACCTGTCTTGACGTCCCATAGTCTCACCGTCTCATCAGTCTTCCCGATACGATGAACTCTGAATCACTGGATATAGCCACAGATAATAAAGAATTAGTGTGATCACTCATGGTCTTACAGGTACCTGTCTTGACGTCGTATAGTCTCACCGTATTATCTCGACTTCCCGATACGATGAACTCTGAATCACTGGATATAGCCACAGATAATAAAGAATTAGTGTGATCACTCATGATCTACAGGTACCTGTCTTGACGTTCCATAGTTTCACCGTTTTATCTCTACTTCCCGATACGATGAACTCTGAATCACTGGATATAGCCACAGATAATAAAGAATTAGTGTGATCACTCATGGTCTTACAGGTACCTGTCTTGACGTTCCATAGTTTCACCGTTTTATCTCTACTTCCCGATACGATGAACTCTGAATCACTGGATATAGCCACAGATAATAAAGAATTAGTGTGATCACTCATGGTCTTACAGGTACCTGTCTTGACGTCCCATAGTCTCACCGTCTTATCATAACTTCCCGATACGATGAACTCTGAATCACTGGATATAGTCACATCATCTACAGAATCTGTGTGACCACTCATGGTCTTACAGGTACCTGTCTTGACGTCCCATAGTCTCACCGTATAATCTCTATTCCCGATACGATGAACTCTGAATCACTGGATATAGCCACAGATAATAAAAAATTAGTGTGATCACTCATGGTCTTACAGGTACCTGTCTTGACGTCCCATAGTCTCACCGTCTTATCATAACTTCCCGATACGATGAACTCTGAATCACTGGATATAGCCACAGATAATACAGAATTAGTGTGACCACTCATGGTCTTACAGGTACCTGTCTTGACGTCCCATAGTCTCAACGTATTATCATAACTTCCCGATACGATGAACTCTGAATCACTGGATATAGCCACAGATAATACAGAATTAGTGTGACCACTCATGGTCTTACAGGTACCTGTCTTGACGTCGCATAGTCTCACCGTATTATCTCGACTTCCCGATACGATGAACTCTGAATCACTGGATATAGCCACAGATAATACAGAATTAGTGTGACCACTCATGGTCTTACAGGTACCTGTCTTGACGTTCCATAGTCTCACCGTATTATCTCTACTTCACGATACGATGAACTCTGAATCACTGGATATAGCCACATCATCTACAGAATCTGTGTGACCACTCATGGTCTTACAGGTACCTGTCTTGACGTCCCATAGTCTCAACGTATTATCATCACTTCCCGATACGATGAACTCTGAATCACTGGATATAGCCACAGATAATACAGAATCTGTGTGACCACTCATGGTCTTACAGGTACCTGTCTTGACGTCCCATAGTCTCACCGTCTTATCATAACTTCCCGATACGATGAACTCTGAATCACTGGATATAGCCACAGATAATACAGAATTAGTGTGACCACTCATGGTCTTACAGGTACCTGTCTTGACGTCCCATAGTCTCACCGTCTCATCTCCACTTCCCGATACGATGAACTCTGAATCACTGGATATAGCCACAGATAATAAAGAATTAGTGTGATCACTCATGGTCTTACAGGTACCTGTCTTGACGTCCCATAGTCTCACCGTCTCATCTCCACTTCCCGATACGATGAACTCTGAATCACTGGATATAGCCACAGATAATACAGAATCTGTGTGACCACTCATGGTCTTACAGGTACCTGTCTTGACGTCCCATAGTCTCACCGTCTCATCATAACTTCCCGATACGATTAACTCTGAATCACTGGATATAGCCACATCATCTACAGAATCTGTGTGACCACTCATGGTCTTACAGGTACCTGTCTTGACGTTCCATAGTCTCACCGTCTTATCATCACTTCCCGATACGATGAACTCTGAATCACTGGATATAGCCACAGATAATAAAGAATTAGTGTGATCACTCATGGTCTTACAGGTACCTGTCTTGACGTCCCATAGTCTCACAGTCTTATCATAACTTCCCGATTCGATGAACTCTTAATCACTGGATATAGCCACATCATCTACAGAATCTGTGTGACCACTCATGGTCTTACAGGTACCTGTCTTGACGTTCCATAGTCTCACCGTTTTATCTCCACTTCCCGATACGATGAACTCTGAATCACTGGATATAGCCACAGATAATAAAGAATTAGTGTGACCACTCATGGTCTTACAGGTACCTGTCTTGACGTCCCATAGTCTCACCGTCTTGTCATCACTTCCCGATACGATGAACTCTGAATCACTGGATATAGCCACAGATAATAAAGAATTAGTGTGACCACTCATGGTCTTACAGGTACCTGTCTTGACGTCCCATAGTCTCAACGTATTATCATAACTTCCCGATACGATGAACTCTGAATCACTGGATATAGCCACAGATAATACAGAATTAGTGTGACCACTCATGGTCTTACAGGTACCTGTCTTGACGTCCCATAGTCTCACCGTCTCATCATAACTTCCCGATACGATTAACTCTGAATCACTGGATATAGCCACATCATCTACAGAATCTGTGTGACCACTCATGGTCTTACAGGTACCTGTCTTGACGTCCCATAGTCTCACCGTCTCATCAGTCTTCCCGATACGATGAACTCTGAATCACTGGATAT
This sequence comes from Loxodes magnus, assembly GCA_946699065.1. NCBI lineage: Eukaryota > Ciliophora > Karyorelictea > Loxodida > Loxodidae > Loxodes > Loxodes magnus. Next base: position 108,988 of record CAMPDV010000443.1, read on the forward strand.
AGCCACAGATAATAAAGAATTAGTGTGATCACTCATGGTCTTACAGGTACCTGTCTTGACGTCCCATAGTCTCACCGTATTATCATAACTTCCCGATACGATGAACTCTGAATCACTGGATATAGCCACATCATCTACAGAATCTGTGTGACCACTCATGGTCTTACAGGTACCTGTCTTGACGTTCCATAGTCTCACCGTCTTATCATCACTTCCCGATACGATGAACTCTGAATCACTGGATATAGCCACAGATAATAAAGAATTAGTGTGATCACTCATGGTCTTACAGGTACCTGTCTTGACGTCCCATAGTCTCAACGTATTATCATAACTTCCCGATACGATGAACTCTGAATCACTGGATATAGCCACAGATAATAAAGAATCTGTGGGACCACTCATGGTCTTACAGGTACCTGTCTTGACGTTCCATAGTCTCACCGTTTTATCTCCACTTCCCGATACGATGAACTCTGAATCACTGGATATAGCCACAGATAATAAAGAATTAGTGTGACCACTCATGGTCTTACAGGTACCTGTCTTGACGTCCCATAGTCTCACCGTCTTGTCATCACTTCCCGATACGATGAACTCTGAATCACTGGATATAGCCACAGATAATAAAGAATTAGTGTGACCACTCATGGTCTTACAGGTACCTGTCTTGACGTCCCATAGTCTCACCGTCTTGTCATCACTTCCCGATACGATGAACTCTGAATCACTGGATATAGCCACAGATAATAAAGAATTAGTGTGACCACTCATGGTCTTACAGGTACCTGTCTTGACGTCCCATAGTCTCAACGTATTATCATAACTTCCCGATACGATGAACTCTGAATCACTGGATATAGCCACAGATAATACAGAATTAGTGTGACCACTCATGGTCTTACAGGTACCTGTCTTGACATCCCATAGTCTCAACGTATTATCATAACTTCCCGATACGATGAACTCTGAATCACTGGATATAGCCACAGATAATAAAGAATCTGTGGGACCACTCATGGTCTTACAGGTACCTGTCTTGACGTCCCATAGTCTCAACGTATTATCATCACTTCCCGATACGATGAACTCTGAATCACTGGATATAGCCACAGATAATAAAGAATCTGTGTGACCACTCATGGTCTTACAGGTACCTGTCTTGACGTTCCATAGTTTCACCGTTTTATCTCTACTTCCCGATACGATGAACTCTGAATCACTGGATATAGCCACAGATAATAAAGAATTAGTGTGATCACTCATGGTCTTACAGGTACCTGTCTTGACGTCCCATAGTCTCACCGTATTATCTCGACTTCCCGATACGATGAACTCTGAATCACTGGATATAGCCACAGATAATAAAGAATTAGTGTGATCACTCATGATCTACAGGTACCTGTCTTGACGTTCCATAGTTTCACCGTTTTATCTCTACTTCCCGATACGATGAACTCTGAATCACTGGATATAGCCACAGATAATAAAGAATTAGTGTGATCACTCATGGTCTTACAGGTACCTGTCTTGACGTTCCATAGTTTCACCGTTTTATCTCTACTTCCCGATACGATGAACTCTGAATCACTGGATATAGCCACAGATAATAAAGAATTAGTGTGATCACTCATGGTCTTACAGGTACCTGTCTTGACGTTCCATAGTCTCACCGTATTATCTCTACTTCCCGATACGATGAACTCTGAATCACTGGATATAGCCACATCATCTACAGAATCTGTGTGACCACTCATGGTCTTACAGGTACCTGTCTTGACGTTCCATAGTCTCACCGTCTAATCATCACTTCCCGATACGATGAACTCTGAATCACTGGATATAGCCACAGATAATACAGAATCTGTGTGACCACTCATGGTCTTACAGGTACCTGTCTTGACGTCCCATAGTCTCACCGTATTATCTCTACTTCCCGATACGATGAACTCTGAATCACTGGATATAGCCACAGATAATAAAGAATGTGTGTGATCACTCATGGTCTTACAGGTACCTGTCTTGACGTCCCATAGTCTCACCGTCTCATCTCCACTTCCCGATACGATGAACTCTGAATCACTGGATATAGCCACAGATAATAAAGAATTAGTGTGATCACTCATGGTCTTACAGGTACCTGTCTTGACGTCCCATAGTCTCACCGTCTTGTCATCACTTCCCGATACGATGAACTCTGAATCACTGGATATAGCCACAGATAATACATAATCTGTGTGACCACTCATGGTCTTACAGGTACCTGTCTTGACGTCCCATAGTCTCACCGTCTCATCAGTCTTCCCGATACGATGAACTCTGAATCACTGGATATAGCCACAGATAATAAAGAATTAGTGTGATCACTCATGGTCTTACAGGTACCTGTCTTGACATCCCATAGTCTCAACGTATTATCATCACTTCCCGATACGATGAACTCTGAATCACTGGATATAGCCACAGATAATAAAGAATCTGTGTGACCACTCATGGTCTTACAGGTACCTGTCTTGACGTTCCATAGTTTCACCGTTTTATCTCTACTTCCCGATACGATGAACTCTGAATCACTGGATATAGCCACAGATAATAAAGAATTAGTGTGATCACTCATGGTCTTACAGGTACCTGTCTTGACGTCCCATAGTTTCACCGTCTCATCTCCACTTCCCGATACGATGAACTCTGAATCACTGGATATAGCCACAGATAATAAAGAATTAGTGTGATCACTCATGGTCTTACAGGTACCTGTCTTGACGTTCCATAGTCTCACCGTATTATCTCTACTTCCCGATACGATGAACTCTGAATCACTGGATATAGCCACATCATCTACAGAATCTGTGTGACCACTCATGGTCTTACAGGTACCTGTCTTGACGTTCCATAGTCTCACCGTATTATCATAACTTCCCGATACGATGAACTCTGAATCACTGGATATAGCCACATCATCTACAGAATCTGTGTGACCACTCATGGTCTTACAGGTACCTGTCTTGACGTCCCATAGTCTCACCGTCTAATCATAACTTCCCGATACGATGAACTCTGAATCACTGGATATAGCCACAGATAATAAAGAATTAGTGTGACCACTCATGGTCTTACAGGTACCTGTCTTGACATCCCATAGTCTCAACGTATTATCATCACTTCCCGATACGATGAACTCTGAATCACTGGATATAGCCACAGATAATAAAGAATCTGTGTGACCACTCATGGTCTTACAGGTACCTGTCTTGACGTTCCATAGTTTCACCGTTTTATCTCTACTTCCCGATACGATGAACTCTGAATCACTGGATATAGCCACAGATAATAAAGAATTAGTGTGATCACTCATGGTCTTACAGGTACCTGTCTTGACATCCCATAGTCTCAACGTATTATCATCACTTCCCGATACGATGAACTCTGAATCACTGGATATAGCCACAGATAATAAAGAATCTGTGTGACCACTCATGGTCTTACAGGTACCTGTCTTGACGTTCCATAGTTTCACCGTTTTATCTCTACTTCCCGATACGATGAACTCTGAATCACTGGATATAGCCACAGATAATAAAGAATTAGTGTGATCACTCATGGTCTTACAGGTACCTGTCTTGACGTCGCATAGTTTCACCGTTTTATCTCTACTTCCCGATACGATGAACTCTGAATCACTGGATATAGCCACAGATAATACATAATCTGTGTGACCACTCATGGTCTTACAGGTACCTGTCTTGACGTCCCATAGTCTCACCGTCTCATCATAACTTCCCGATACGATGAACTCTGAATCACTGGATATAGCCACATCATCTACAGAATCTGTGTGACCACTCATGGTCTTACAGGTACCTGTCTTGACGTTCCATAGTCTCACCGTATTATCATAACTTCCCGATACGATGAACTCTGAATCACTGGATATAGCCACAGATAATACAGAATCTGTGTGACCACTCATGGTCTTACAGGTACCTGTCTTGACGTCCCATAGTCTCACCGTCTAATCATAACTTCCCGATACGATGAACTCTGAATCACTGGATATAGCCACAGATAATAAAGAATTAGTGTGACCACTCATGGTCTTACAGGTACCTGTCTTGACGTTCCATAGTCTCACCGTCTAATCATAACTTCCCGATACGATGAACTCTGAATCACTGGATATAGCCACATCATCTACAGAATCTGTGTGACCACTCATGGTCTTACAGGTACCTGTCTTGACGTCCCATAGTCTCACCGTCTTATCATAACTTCCCGATACGATGAACTCTGAATCACTGGATATAGCCACATCATCTACAGAATCTGTGTGACCACTCATGGTCTTACAGGTACCTGTCTTGACGTCCCATAGTCTCACCGTTTTATCTCCACTTCCCGATACGATGAACTCTGAATCACTGGATATAGCCACATCATCTACAGAATCTGTGTGACCACTCATGGTCTTACAGGTACCTGTCTTGACGTCCCATAGTCTCACCGTCTTATCATCACTTCCCGATACGATGAACTCTGAATCACTGGATATAGCCACAGATAATAAAGAATTAGTGTGATCACTCATGGTCTTACAGGTACCTGTCTTGACGTCCCATAGTCTCACCGTCTTATCATCACTTCCCGATACGATGAACTCTGAATCACTGGATATAGCCACAGATAATAAAGAATTAGTGTGATCACTCATGGTCTTACAGGTACCTGTCTTGACGTCCCATAGTCTCACCGTCTTATCATAACTTCCCGATACGATGAACTCTGAATCACTGGATATAGCCACAGATAATAAAGAATTAGTGTGATCACTCATGGTCTTACAGGTACCTGTCTTGACGTCCCATAGTCTCACCGTTTTATCTCCACTTCCCGATACGATGAACTCTGAATCACTGGATATAGCCACATCATCTACAGAATCTGTGTGACCACTCATGGTCTTACAGGTACCTGTCTTGACGTCCCATAGTCTCACCGTATTATCTCTACTTCCCGATACGATGAACTCTGAATCACTGGATATAGCCACAGATAATAAAGAATTAGTGTGATCACTCATGGTCTTACAGGTACCTGTCTTGACGTTCCATAGTCTCACCGTATTATCATCACTTCCCGATACGATGAACTCTGAATCACTGGATATAGCCACAGATAATACAGAATCTGTGTGATCACTCATGGTCTTACAGGTACCTGTCTTGACGTCCCATAGTCTCACCGTCTTATCATAACTTCCCGATACGATGAACTCTGAATCACTGGATATAGCCACATCATCTACAGAATCTGTGTGACCACTCATGGTCTTACAGGTACCTGTCTTGACGTCCCATAGTCTCACCGTCTTATCATAACTTCCCGATACGATGAACTCTGAATCACTGGATATAGCCACATCATCTACAGAATCTGTGTGACCACTCATGGTCTTACAGGTACCTGTCTTGACGTCCCATAGTCTCACCGTCTTATCATCACTTCCCGATACGATGAACTCTGAATCACTGGATATAGCCACAGATAATAAAGAATTAGTGTGATCACTCATGGTCTTACAGGTACCTGTCTTGACGTCCCATAGTCTCACCGTCTCATCAGTCTTCCCGATACGATGAACTCTGAATCACTGGATATAGCCACAGATAATAAAGAATTAGTGTGATCACTCATGGTCTTACAGGTACCTGTCTTGACGTCGCATAGTCTCACCGTATTATCTCGACTTCCCGATACGATGAACTCTGAATCACTGGATATAGCCACAGATAATAAAGAATTAGTGTGATCACTCATGGTCTTACAGGTACCTGTCTTGACGTCCCATAGTCTCACCGTCTTATCTCTACTTCCCGATACGATGAACTCTGAATCACTGGATATAGCCACAGATAATAAAGAATTAGTGTGATCACTCATGGTCTTACAGGTACCTGTCTTGACGTCCCATAGTCTCACCGTCTTATCTCTACTTCCCGATACGATGAACTCTGAATCACTGGATATAGCCACAGATAATAAAGAATTAGTGTGACCACTCATGGTCTTACAGGTACCTGTCTTGACGTCCCATAGTCTCACCGTCTCATCAGTCTTCCCGATACGATGAACTCTGAATCACTGGATATAGCCACAGATAATAAAGAATTAGTGTGATCACTCATGGTCTTACAGGTACCTGTCTTGACGTCGCATAGTCTCACCGTATTATCTCGACTTCCCGATACGATGAACTCTGAATCACTGGATATAGCCACAGATAATACAGAATCTGTGTGATCACTCATGGTCTTACAGGTACCTGTCTTGACGTTCCATAGTCTCACCGTCTTATCATAACTTCCCGATACGATGAACTCTGAATCACTGGATATAGCCACATCATCTACAGAATCTGTGTGACCACTCATGGTCTTACAGGTACCTGTCTTGACGTTCCATAATCTCACCGTATTATCTCTACTTCCCGATACGATGAACTCTGAATCACTGGATATAGCCACAGATAATAAAGAATTAGTGTGATCACTCATGGTCTTACAGGTACCTGTCTTGACGTTCCATAGTCTCACCGTATTATCATCACTTCCCGATACGATGAACTCTGAATCACTGGATATAGCCACAGATAATACAGAATCTGTGTGATCACTCATGGTCTTACAGGTACCTGTCTTGACGTCCCATAGTCTCAACGTATTATCATCACTTCCCGATACGATGAACTCTGAATCACTGGATATTGCCACAGATAATAAAGAATTAGTGTGACCACTCATGGTCTTACAGGTACCTGTCTTGACGTCCCATAGTCTCACCGTCTCATCTCCACTTCCCGATACGATGAACTCTGAATCACTGGATATAGCCACATCATCTACAGAATCTGTGTGATCACTCATGGTCTTACAGGTACCTGTCTTGACGTCGCATAGTCTCACCGTATTATCTCTACTTCCCGATACGATGAACTCTGAATCACTGGATATAGCCACATCATCTACAGAATCTGTGTGACCACTCATGGTCTTACAGGTACCTGTCTTGACGTCCCATAGTCTCACCGTCTTATCATCACTTCCCGATACGATGAACTCTGAATCACTGGATATAGCCACAGATAATAAAGAATTAGTGTGATCACTCATGGTCTTACAGGTACCTGTCTTGACGTCCCATAGTCTCACCGTATTATCTCTACTTCCCGATACGATGAACTCTGAATCACTGGATATAGCCACAGATAATACAGAATCTGTGTGATCACTCATGGTCTTACAGGTACCTGTCTTGACGTTCCATAGTCTCACCGTCTCATCTCCACTTCCCGATACGATGAACTCTGAATCACTGGATATAGCCACAGATAATACAGAATTAGTGTGATCACTCATGGTCTTACAGGTACCTGTCTTGACGTCCCATAGTCTCACCGTCTTGTCATCACTTCCCGATACGATGAACTCTGAATCACTGGATATAGCCACATCATCTACAGAATCTGTGTGACCACTCATGGTCTTACAGGTACCTGTCTTGACGTCGCATAGTCTCACCGTATTATCTCGACTTCCCGATACGATGAACTCTGAATCACTGGATATAGCCACAGATAATAAAGAATTAGTGTGACCACTCATGGTCTTACAGGTACCTGTCTTGACGTTCCATAGTCTCACCGTCTCATCTCCACTTCCCGATACGATGAACTCTTAATCACTGGATATAGCCACAGATAATACAGAATTAGTGTGATCACTCATGGTCTTACAGGTACCTGTCTTGACGTCCCATAGTCTCACCGTCTTGTCATCACTTCCCGATACGATGAACTCTGAATCACTGGATATAGCCACAGATAATACATAATGTGTGTGATCACTCATGGTCTTACAGGTACCTGTCTTGACGTCCCATAGTCTCACCGTCTTATCATAACTTCCCGATACGATGAACTCTGAATCACTGGATATAGCCACAGATAATACAGAATCTGTGTGACCACTCATGGTCTTACAGGTACCTGTCTTGACGTCCCATAGTCTCACCGTCTCATCAGTCTTCCCGATACGATGAACTCTGAATCACTGGATATAGCCACAGATAATAAAGAATTAGTGTGATCACTCATGGTCTTACAGGTACCTGTCTTGACGTCCCATAGTCTCACCGTCTCATCTCCACTTCCCGATACGATGAACTCTGAATCACTGGATATAGCCACAGATAATACAGAATCTGTGTGACCACTCATGGTCTTACAGGTACCTGTCTTGACGTCCCATAGTCTCACCGTCTCATCATAACTTCCCGATACGATTAACTCTGAATCACTGGATATAGCCACATCATCTACAGAATCTGTGTGACCACTCATGGTCTTACAGGTACCTGTCTTGACGTTCCATAGTCTCACCGTCTTATCATCACTTCCCGATACGATGAACTCTGAATCACTGGATATAGCCACAGATAATAAAGAATTAGTGTGATCACTCATGGTCTTACAGGTACCTGTCTTGACGTCCCATAGTCTCACAGTCTTATCATAACTTCCCGATTCGATGAACTCTTAATCACTGGATATAGCCACATCATCTACAGAATCTGTGTGACCACTCATGGTCTTACAGGTACCTGTCTTGACGTTCCATAGTCTCACCGTTTTATCTCCACTTCCCGATACGATGAACTCTGAATCACTGGATATAGCCACAGATAATAAAGAATTAGTGTGACCACTCATGGTCTTACAGGTACCTGTCTTGACGTCCCATAGTCTCACCGTCTTGTCATCACTTCCCGATACGATGAACTCTGAATCACTGGATATAGCCACAGATAATAAAGAATTAGTGTGACCACTCATGGTCTTACAGGTACCTGTCTTGACGTCCCATAGTCTCAACGTATTATCATAACTTCCCGATACGATGAACTCTGAATCACTGGATATAGCCACAGATAATACAGAATTAGTGTGACCACTCATGGTCTTACAGGTACCTGTCTTGACGTCCCATAGTCTCACCGTCTCATCATAACTTCCCGATACGATTAACTCTGAATCACTGGATATAGCCACATCATCTACAGAATCTGTGTGACCACTCATGGTCTTACAGGTACCTGTCTTGACGTCCCATAGTCTCACCGTCTCATCAGTCTTCCCGATACGATGAACTCTGAATCACTGGATATAGCCACAGATAATAAAGAATTAGTGTGATCACTCATGGTCTTACAGGTACCTGTCTTGACGTCCCATAGTCTCACCGTATTATCATAACTTCCCGATACGATGAACTCTGAATCACTGGATATAGCCACATCATCTACAGAATCTGTGTGACCACTCATGGTCTTACAGGTACCTGTCTTGACGTTCCATAGTCTCACCGTCTTATCATCACTTCCCGATACGATGAACTCTGAATCACTGGATATAGCCACAGATAATAAAGAATTAGTGTGATCACTCATGGTCTTACAGGTACCTGTCTTGACGTCCCATAGTCTCAACGTATTATCATAACTTCCCGATACGATGAACTCTGAATCACTGGATATAGCCACAGATAATAAAGAATCTGTGGGACCACTCATGGTCTTACAGGTACCTGTCTTGACGTTCCATAGTCTCACCGTTTTATCTCCACTTCCCGATACGATGAACTCTGAATCACTGGATATAGCCACAGATAATAAAGAATTAGTGTGACCACTCATGGTCTTACAGGTACCTGTCTTGACGTCCCATAGTCTCACCGTCTTGTCATCACTTCCCGATACGATGAACTCTGAATCACTGGATATAGCCACAGATAATAAAGAATTAGTGTGACCACTCATGGTCTTACAGGTACCTGTCTTGACGTCCCATAGTCTCACCGTCTTGTCATCACTTCCCGATACGATGAACTCTGAATCACTGGATATAGCCACAGATAATAAAGAATTAGTGTGACCACTCATGGTCTTACAGGTACCTGTCTTGACATCCCATAGTCTCAACGTATTATCATCACTTCCCGATACGATGAACTCTGAATCACTGGATATAGCCACAGATAATACAGAATTAGTGTGACCACTCATGGTCTTACAGGTACCTGTCTTGACATCCCATAGTCTCAACGTATTATCATAACTTCCCGATACGATGAACTCTGAATCACTGGATATAGCCACAGATAATAAAGAATCTGTGGGACCACTCATGGTCTTACAGGTACCTGTCTTGACGTCCCATAGTCTCAACGTATTATCATCACTTCCCGATACGATGAACTCTGAATCACTGGATATAGCCACAGATAATAAAGAATCTGTGTGACCACTCATGGTCTTACAGGTACCTGTCTTGACGTTCCATAGTTTCACCGTTTTATCTCTACTTCCCGATACGATGAACTCTGAATCACTGGATATAGCCACAGATAATAAAGAATTAGTGTGACCACTCATGGTCTTACAGGTACCTGTCTTGACGTCCCATAGTCTCACCGTATTATCTCGACTTCCCGATACGATGAACTCTGAATCACTGGATATAGCCACAGATAATAAAGAATTAGTGTGATCACTCATGATCTACAGGTACCTGTCTTGACGTTCCATAGTTTCACCGTTTTATCTCTACTTCCCGATACGATGAACTCTGAATCACTGGATATAGCCACAGATAATAAAGAATTAGTGTGATCACTCATGGTCTTACAGGTACCTGTCTTGACGTTCCATAGTTTCACCGTTTTATCTCTACTTCCCGATACGATGAACTCTGAATCACTGGATATAGCCACAGATAATAAAGAATTAGTGTGATCACTCATGGTCTTACAGGTACCTGTCTTGACGTCCCATAGTCTCACCGTCTTATCTCTACTTCCCGATACGATGAACTCTGAATCACTGGATATAGCCACAGATAATAAAGAATTAGTGTGATCACTCATGGTCTTACAGGTACCTGTCTTGACGTTCCATAGTCTCACCGTCTAATCATAACTTCCCGATACGATGAACTCTGAATCACTGGATATAGCCACAGATAATACAGAATCTGTGTGACCACTCATGGTCTTACAGGTACCTGTCTTGACGTCCCATAGTCTCACCGTATTATCTCTACTTCCCGATACGATGAACTCTGAATCACTGGATATAGCCACAGATAATAAAGAATTAGTGTGATCACTCATGGTCTTACAGGTACCTGTCTTGACGTCCCATAGTCTCACCGTCTCATCAGTCTTCCCGATACGATGAACTCTGAATCACTGGATATAGCCACAGATAATAAAGAATTAGTGTGATCACTCATGGTCTTACAGGTACCTGTCTTGACGTCCCATAGTCTCACCGTCTTGTCATCACTTCCCGATACGATGAACTCTGAATCACTGGATATAGCCACAGATAATACATAATCTGTGTGACCACTCATGGTCTTACAGGTACCTGTCTTGACGTCCCATAGTCTCACCGTCTCATCAGTCTTCCCGATACGATGAACTCTGAATCACTGGATATAGCCACAGATAATAAAGAATTAGTGTGATCACTCATGGTCTTACAGGTACCTGTCTTGACATCCCATAGTCTCAACGTATTATCATCACTTCCCGATACGATGAACTCTGAATCACTGGATATAGCCACAGATAATAAAGAATCTGTGTGACCACTCATGGTCTTACAGGTACCTGTCTTGACGTTCCATAGTTTCACCGTTTTATCTCTACTTCCCGATACGATGAACTCTGAATCACTGGATATAGCCACAGATAATAAAGAATTAGTGTGATCACTCATGGTCTTACAGGTACCTGTCTTGACGTCCCATAGTTTCACCGTCTCATCTCCACTTCCCGATACGATGAACTCTGAATCACTGGATATAGCCACAGATAATAAAGAATTAGTGTGATCACTCATGGTCTTACAGGTACCTGTCTTGACGTTCCATAGTCTCACCGTATTATCTCTACTTCCCGATACGATGAACTCTGAATCACTGGATATAGCCACATCATCTACAGAATCTGTGTGACCACTCATGGTCTTACAGGTACCTGTCTTGACGTTCCATAGTCTCACCGTATTATCATAACTTCCCGATACGATGAACTCTGAATCACTGGATATAGCCACATCATCTACAGAATCTGTGTGACCACTCATGGTCTTACAGGTACCTGTCTTGACGTCCCATAGTCTCACCGTCTAATCATAACTTCCCGATACGATGAACTCTGAATCACTGGATATAGCCACAGATAATAAAGAATTAGTGTGACCACTCATGGTCTTACAGGTACCTGTCTTGACATCCCATAGTCTCAACGTATTATCATCACTTCCCGATACGATGAACTCTGAATCACTGGATATAGCCACAGATAATAAAGAATCTGTGTGACCACTCATGGTCTTACAGGTACCTGTCTTGACGTTCCATAGTTTCACCGTTTTATCTCTACTTCCCGATACGATGAACTCTGAATCACTGGATATAGCCACAGATAATAAAGAATTAGTGTGATCACTCATGGTCTTACAGGTACCTGTCTTGACATCCCATAGTCTCAACGTATTATCATCACTTCCCGATACGATGAACTCTGAATCACTGGATATAGCCACAGATAATAAAGAATTAGTGTGATCACTCATGGTCTTACAGGTACCTGTCTTGACGTCCCATAGTCTCACCGTCTTATCTCTACTTCCCGATACGATGAACTCTGAATCACTGGATATAGCCACAGATAATAAAGAATTAGTGTGATCACTCATGGTCTTACAGGTACCTGTCTTGACGTCCCATAGTCTCACCGTCTTATCTCTACTTCCCGATACGATGAACTCTGAATCACTGGATATAGCCACAGATAATAAAGAATTAGTGTGACCACTCATGGTCTTACAGGTACCTGTCTTGACGTCCCATAGTCTCACCGTCTCATCAGTCTTCCCGATACGATGAACTCTGAATCACTGGATATAGCCACAGATAATAAAGAATTAGTGTGATCACTCATGGTCTTACAGGTACCTGTCTTGACGTCGCATAGTCTCACCGTATTATCTCGACTTCCCGATACGATGAACTCTGAATCACTGGATATAGCCACAGATAATACAGAATCTGTGTGATCACTCATGGTCTTACAGGTACCTGTCTTGACGTTCCATAGTCTCACCGTCTTATCATAACTTCCCGATACGATGAACTCTGAATCACTGGATATAGCCACATCATCTACAGAATCTGTGTGACCACTCATGGTCTTACAGGTACCTGTCTTGACGTTCCATAATCTCACCGTATTATCTCTACTTCCCGATACGATGAACTCTGAATCACTGGATATAGCCACAGATAATAAAGAATTAGTGTGATCACTCATGGTCTTACAGGTACCTGTCTTGACGTTCCATAGTCTCACCGTATTATCATCACTTCCCGATACGATGAACTCTGAATCACTGGATATAGCCACAGATAATACAGAATCTGTGTGATCACTCATGGTCTTACAGGTACCTGTCTTGACGTCCCATAGTCTCAACGTATTATCATAACTTCCCGATACGATGAACTCTGAATCACTGGATATTGCCACAGATAATAAAGAATTAGTGTGACCACTCATGGTCTTACAGGTACCTGTCTTGACGTCCCATAGTCTCACCGTCTCATCTCCACTTCCCGATACGATGAACTCTGAATCACTGGATATAGCCACAGATAATAAAGAATCAGTGTGATCACTCATGGTCTTACAGGTACCTGTCTTGACGTCGCATAGTCTCACCGTATTATCTCTACTTCCCGATACGATGAACTCTGAATCACTGGATATAGCCACATCATCTACAGAATCTGTGTGACCACTCATGGTCTTACAGGTACCTGTCTTGACGTCCCATAGTCTCACCGTCTTATCATCACTTCCCGATACGATGAACTCTGAATCACTGGATATAGCCACAGATAATAAAGAATTAGTGTGATCACTCATGGTCTTACAGGTACCTGTCTTGACGTCCCATAGTCTCACCGTATTATCTCTACTTCCCGATACGATGAACTCTGAATCACTGGATATAGCCACAGATAATACAGAATCTGTGTGATCACTCATGGTCTTACAGGTACCTGTCTTGACGTTCCATAGTCTCACCGTCTCATCTCCACTTCCCGATACGATGAACTCTGAATCACTGGATATAGCCACAGATAATACAGAATTAGTGTGATCACTCATGGTCTTACAGGTACCTGTCTTGACGTCCCATAGTCTCACCGTCTTGTCATCACTTCCCGATACGATGAACTCTGAATCACTGGATATAGCCACATCATCTACAGAATCTGTGTGACCACTCATGGTCTTACAGGTACCTGTCTTGACGTCGCATAGTCTCACCGTATTATCTCGACTTCCCGATACGATGAACTCTGAATCACTGGATATAGCCACAGATAATAAAGAATTAGTGTGACCACTCATGGTCTTACAGGTACCTGTCTTGACGTTCCATAGTCTCACCGTCTCATCTCCACTTCCCGATACGATGAACTCTTAATCACTGGATATAGCCACAGATAATACAGAATTAGTGTGATCACTCATGGTCTTACAGGTACCTGTCTTGACGTCCCATAGTCTCACCGTCTTGTCATCACTTCCCGATACGATGAACTCTGAATCACTGGATATAGCCACAGATAATACATAATGTGTGTGATCACTCATGGTCTTACAGGTACCTGTCTTGACGTCCCATAGTCTCACCGTCTTATCATAACTTCCCGATACGATGAACTCTGAATCACTGGATATAGCCACAGATAATACAGAATCTGTGTGACCACTCATGGTCTTACAGGTACCTGTCTTGACGTCCCATAGTCTCACCGTCTCATCAGTCTTCCCGATACGATGAACTCTGAATCACTGGATATAGCCACAGATAATAAAGAATTAGTGTGATCACTCATGGTCTTACAGGTACCTGTCTTGACGTCCCATAGTCTCACCGTCTCATCTCCACTTCCCGATACGATGAACTCTGAATCACTGGATATAGCCACAGATAATACAGAATCTGTGTGACCACTCATGGTCTTACAGGTACCTGTCTTGACGTCCCATAGTCTCACCGTCTCATCATAACTTCCCGATACGATTAACTCTGAATCACTGGATATAGCCACATCATCTACAGAATCTGTGTGACCACTCATGGTCTTACAGGTACCTGTCTTGACGTTCCATAGTCTCACCGTCTTATCATCACTTCCCGATACGATGAACTCTGAATCACTGGATATAGCCACAGATAATAAAGAATTAGTGTGATCACTCATGGTCTTACAGGTACCTGTCTTGACGTCCCATAGTCTCACAGTCTTATCATAACTTCCCGATTCGATGAACTCTTAATCACTGGATATAGCCACATCATCTACAGAATCTGTGTGACCACTCATGGTCTTACAGGTACCTGTCTTGACGTTCCATAGTCTCACCGTTTTATCTCCACTTCCCGATACGATGAACTCTGAATCACTGGATATAGCCACAGATAATAAAGAATTAGTGTGACCACTCATGGTCTTACAGGTACCTGTCTTGACGTCCCATAGTCTCACCGTCTTGTCATCACTTCCCGATACGATGAACTCTGAATCACTGGATATAGCCACAGATAATAAAGAATTAGTGTGACCACTCATGGTCTTACAGGTACCTGTCTTGACGTCCCATAGTCTCAACGTATTATCATAACTTCCCGATACGATGAACTCTGAATCACTGGATATAGCCACAGATAATACAGAATTAGTGTGACCACTCATGGTCTTACAGGTACCTGTCTTGACGTCCCATAGTCTCACCGTCTCATCATAACTTCCCGATACGATTAACTCTGAATCACTGGATATAGCCACATCATCTACAGAATCTGTGTGACCACTCATGGTCTTACAGGTACCTGTCTTGACGTCCCATAGTCTCACCGTCTCATCAGTCTTCCCGATACGATGAACTCTGAATCACTGGATATAGCCACAGATAATAAAGAATTAGTGTGATCACTCATGGTCTTACAGGTACCTGTCTTGACGTCCCATAGTCTCACCGTATTATCATAACTTCCCGATACGATGAACTCTGAATCACTGGATATAGCCACATCATCTACAGAATCTGTGTGACCACTCATGGTCTTACAGGTACCTGTCTTGACGTTCCATAGTCTCACCGTCTTATCATCACTTCCCGATACGATGAACTCTGAATCACTGGATATAGCCACAGATAATAAAGAATTAGTGTGATCACTCATGGTCTTACAGGTACCTGTCTTGACGTCCCATAGTCTCAACGTATTATCATAACTTCCCGATACGATGAACTCTGAATCACTGGATATAGCCACAGATAATAAAGAATCTGTGGGACCACTCATGGTCTTACAGGTACCTGTCTTGACGTTCCATAGTCTCACCGTTTTATCTCCACTTCCCGATACGATGAACTCTGAATCACTGGATATAGCCACAGATAATAAAGAATTAGTGTGACCACTCATGGTCTTACAGGTACCTGTCTTGACGTCCCATAGTCTCACCGTCTTGTCATCACTTCCCGATACGATGAACTCTGAATCACTGGATATAGCCACAGATAATAAAGAATTAGTGTGACCACTCATGGTCTTACAGGTACCTGTCTTGACGTCCCATAGTCTCACCGTCTTGTCATCACTTCCCGATACGATGAACTCTGAATCACTGGATATAGCCACAGATAATAAAGAATTAGTGTGACCACTCATGGTCTTACAGGTACCTGTCTTGACGTCCCATAGTCTCAACGTATTATCATAACTTCCCGATACGATGAACTCTGAATCACTGGATATAGCCACAGATAATAAAGAATTAGTGTGATCACTCATGGTCTTACAGGTACCTGTCTTGACATCCCATAGTCTCAACGTATTATCATAACTTCCCGATACGATGAACTCTGAATCACTGGATATAGCCACAGATAATAAAGAATCTGTGGGACCACTCATGGTCTTACAGGTACCTGTCTTGACGTCCCATAGTCTCAACGTATTATCATCACTTCCCGATACGATGAACTCTGAATCACTGGATATAGCCACAGATAATAAAGAATCTGTGTGACCACTCATGGTCTTACAGGTACCTGTCTTGACGTTCCATAGTTTCACCGTTTTATCTCTACTTCCCGATACGATGAACTCTGAATCACTGGATATAGCCACAGATAATAAAGAATTAGTGTGATCACTCATGGTCTTACAGGTACCTGTCTTGACATCCCATAGTCTCAACGTATTATCATAACTTCCCGATACGATGAACTCTGAATCACTGGATATAGCCACAGATAATAAAGAATCTGTGGGACCACTCATGGTCTTACAGGTACCTGTCTTGACGTCCCATAGTCTCAACGTATTATCATAACTTCCCGATACGATGAACTCTGAATCACTGGATATAGCCACAGATAATAAAGAATTAGTGTGATCACTCATGATCTACAGGTACCTGTCTTGACGTTCCATAGTTTCACCGTTTTATCTCTACTTCCCGATACGATGAACTCTGAATCACTGGATATAGCCACAGATAATAAAGAATTAGTGTGATCACTCATGGTCTTACAGGTACCTGTCTTGACGTCCCATAGTCTCACCGTATTATCTCGACTTCCCGATACGATGAACTCTGAATCACTGGATATAGCCACAGATAATAAAGAATTAGTGTGATCACTCATGATCTACAGGTACCTGTCTTGACGTTCCATAGTTTCACCGTTTTATCTCTACTTCCCGATACGATGAACTCTGAATCACTGGATATAGCCACAGATAATAAAGAATTAGTGTGATCACTCATGGTCTTACAGGTACCTGTCTTGACGTTCCATAGTTTCACCGTTTTATCTCTACTTCCCGATACGATGAACTCTGAATCACTGGATATAGCCACATCATCTACAGAATCTGTGTGACCACTCATGGTCTTACAGGTACCTGTCTTGACGTCGCATAGTCTCACCGTATTATCTCGACTTCCCGATACGATGAACTCTGAATCACTGGATATAGCCACAGATAATAAAGAATTAGTGTGACCACTCATGGTCTTACAGGTACCTGTCTTGACGTTCCATAGTCTCACCGTCTAATCATCACTTCCCGATACGATGAACTCTGAATCACTGGATATAGCCACAGATAATACAGAATCTGTGTGACCACTCATGGTCTTACAGGTACCTGTCTTGACGTCCCATAGTCTCACCGTATTATCTCTACTTCCCGATACGATGAACTCTGAATCACTGGATATAGCCACAGATAATAAAGAATTAGTGTGACCACTCATGGTCTTACAGGTACCTGTCTTGACGTCCCATAGTCTCACCGTCTCATCTCCACTTCCCGATACGATGAACTCTGAATCACTGGATATAGCCACAGATAATAAAGAATTAGTGTGATCACTCATGGTCTTACAGGTACCTGTCTTGACGTCGCATAGTCTCACCGTATTATCTCGACTTCCCGATACGATGAACTCTGAATCACTGGATATAGCCACAGATAATACAGAATCTGTGTGATCACTCATGGTCTTACAGGTACCTGTCTTGACGTTCCATAGTCTCACCGTCTTATCATAACTTCCCGATACGATGAACTCTGAATCACTGGATATAGCCACATCATCTACAGAATCTGTGTGACCACTCATGGTCTTACAGGTACCTGTCTTGACGTTCCATAATCTCACCGTATTATCTCTACTTCCCGATACGATGAACTCTGAATCACTGGATATAGCCACAGATAATAAAGAATTAGTGTGATCACTCATGGTCTTACAGGTACCTGTCTTGACGTTCCATAGTCTCACCGTATTATCATCACTTCCCGATACGATGAACTCTGAATCACTGGATATAGCCACAGATAATACAGAATCTGTGTGATCACTCATGGTCTTACAGGTACCTGTCTTGACGTCCCATAGTCTCACCGTCTAATCATAACTTCCCGATACGATGAACTCTGAATCACTGGATATTGCCACAGATAATAAAGAATTAGTGTGACCACTCATGGTCTTACAGGTACCTGTCTTGACGTCCCATAGTCTCACCGTCTCATCTCCACTTCCCGATACGATGAACTCTGAATCACTGGATATAGCCACAGATAATAAAGAATCAGTGTGATCACTCATGGTCTTACAGGTACCTGTCTTGACGTCGCATAGTCTCACCGTATTATCTCTACTTCCCGATACGATGAACTCTGAATCACTGGATATAGCCACATCATCTACAGAATCTGTGTGACCACTCATGGTCTTACAGGTACCTGTCTTGACGTCCCATAGTCTCACCGTCTTATCATCACTTCCCGATACGATGAACTCTGAATCACTGGATATAGCCACAGATAATAAAGAATTAGTGTGATCACTCATGGTCTTACAGGTACCTGTCTTGACGTCCCATAGTCTCACCGTATTATCTCTACTTCCCGATACGATGAACTCTAAATCACTGGATATAGCCACAGATAATACAGAATCTGTGTGATCACTCATGGTCTTACAGGTACCTGTCTTGACGTTCCATAGTCTCACCGTCTCATCTCCACTTCCCGATACGATGAACTCTGAATCACTGGATATAGCCACAGATAATACAGAATTAGTGTGATCACTCATGGTCTTACAGGTACCTGTCTTGACGTCCCATAGTCTCACCGTCTTGTCATCACTTCCCGATACGATGAACTCTGAATCACTGGATATAGCCACATCATCTACAGAATCTGTGTGACCACTCATGGTCTTACAGGTACCTGTCTTGACGTCGCATAGTCTCACCGTATTATCTCGACTTCCCGATACGATGAACTCTGAATCACTGGATATAGCCACAGATAATAAAGAATTAGTGTGACCACTCATGGTCTTACAGGTACCTGTCTTGACGTTCCATAGTCTCACCGTCTCATCTCCACTTCCCGATACGATGAACTCTTAATCACTGGATATAGCCACAGATAATACAGAATTAGTGTGATCACTCATGGTCTTACAGGTACCTGTCTTGACGTCCCATAGTCTCACCGTCTTGTCATCACTTCCCGATACGATGAACTCTGAATCACTGGATATAGCCACAGATAATACATAATGTGTGTGATCACTCATGGTCTTACAGGTACCTGTCTTGACGTCCCATAGTCTCACCGTCTTATCATAACTTCCCGATACGATGAACTCTGAATCACTGGATATAGCCACAGATAATACAGAATCTGTGTGACCACTCATGGTCTTACAGGTACCTGTCTTGACGTCCCATAGTCTCACCGTCTCATCAGTCTTCCCGATACGATGAACTCTGAATCACTGGATATAGCCACAGATAATAAAGAATTAGTGTGATCACTCATGGTCTTACAGGTACCTGTCTTGACGTCCCATAGTCTCACCGTCTCATCTCCACTTCCCGATACGATGAACTCTGAATCACTGGATATAGCCACAGATAATACAGAATCTGTGTGACCACTCATGGTCTTACAGGTACCTGTCTTGACGTCCCATAGTCTCACCGTCTCATCATAACTTCCCGATACGATTAACTCTGAATCACTGGATATAGCCACATCATCTACAGAATCTGTGTGACCACTCATGGTCTTACAGGTACCTGTCTTGACGTTCCATAGTCTCACCGTCTTATCATCACTTCCCGATACGATGAACTCTGAATCACTGGATATAGCCACAGATAATAAAGAATTAGTGTGATCACTCATGGTCTTACAGGTACCTGTCTTGACGTCCCATAGTCTCACAGTCTTATCATAACTTCCCGATTCGATGAACTCTTAATCACTGGATATAGCCACATCATCTACAGAATCTGTGTGACCACTCATGGTCTTACAGGTACCTGTCTTGACGTTCCATAGTCTCACCGTTTTATCTCCACTTCCCGATACGATGAACTCTGAATCACTGGATATAGCCACAGATAATAAAGAATTAGTGTGACCACTCATGGTCTTACAGGTACCTGTCTTGACGTCCCATAGTCTCACCGTCTTGTCATCACTTCCCGATACGATGAACTCTGAATCACTGGATATAGCCACAGATAATAAAGAATTAGTGTGACCACTCATGGTCTTACAGGTACCTGTCTTGACGTCCCATAGTCTCAACGTATTATCATAACTTCCCGATACGATGAACTCTGAATCACTGGATATAGCCACAGATAATACAGAATTAGTGTGACCACTCATGGTCTTACAGGTACCTGTCTTGACGTCCCATAGTCTCACCGTCTCATCATAACTTCCCGATACGATTAACTCTGAATCACTGGATATAGCCACATCATCTACAGAATCTGTGTGACCACTCATGGTCTTACAGGTACCTGTCTTGACGTCCCATAGTCTCACCGTCTCATCAGTCTTCCCGATACGATGAACTCTGAATCACTGGATATAGCCACAGATAATAAAGAATTAGTGTGATCACTCATGGTCTTACAGGTACCTGTCTTGAC
Organism: Loxodes magnus; assembly: GCA_946699065.1. Classification (NCBI taxonomy): domain Eukaryota; phylum Ciliophora; class Karyorelictea; order Loxodida; family Loxodidae; genus Loxodes; species Loxodes magnus. The sequence continues at coordinate 130,680 of CAMPDV010000443.1, forward strand.
GTCCCATAGTCTCACCGTATTATCATAACTTCCCGATACGATGAACTCTGAATCACTGGATATAGCCACATCATCTACAGAATCTGTGTGACCACTCATGGTCTTACAGGTACCTGTCTTGACGTTCCATAGTCTCACCGTCTTATCATCACTTCCCGATACGATGAACTCTGAATCACTGGATATAGCCACAGATAATAAAGAATTGGTGTGATCACTCATGGTCTTACAGGTACCTGTCTTGACGTCCCATAGTCTCAACGTATTATCATAACTTCCCGATACGATGAACTCTGAATCACTGGATATAGCCACAGATAATAAAGAATCTGTGGGACCACTCATGGTCTTACAGGTACCTGTCTTGACGTTCCATAGTCTCACCGTTTTATCTCCACTTCCCGATACGATGAACTCTGAATCACTGGATATAGCCACAGATAATAAAGAATTAGTGTGACCACTCATGGTCTTACAGGTACCTGTCTTGACGTCCCATAGTCTCACCGTCTTGTCATCACTTCCCGATACGATGAACTCTGAATCACTGGATATAGCCACAGATAATAAAGAATTAGTGTGACCACTCATGGTCTTACAGGTACCTGTCTTGACGTCCCATAGTCTCACCGTCTTGTCATCACTTCCCGATACGATGAACTCTGAATCACTGGATATAGCCACAGATAATAAAGAATTAGTGTGACCACTCATGGTCTTACAGGTACCTGTCTTGACGTCCCATAGTCTCAACGTATTATCATAACTTCCCGATACGATGAACTCTGAATCACTGGATATAGCCACAGATAATAAAGAATTAGTGTGATCACTCATGGTCTTACAGGTACCTGTCTTGACGTTCCATAGTTTCACCGTTTTATCTCTACTTCCCGATACGATGAACTCTGAATCACTGGATATAGCCACAGATAATAAAGAATTAGTGTGATCACTCATGGTCTTACAGGTACCTGTCTTGACATCCCATAGTCTCAACGTATTATCATCACTTCCCGATACGATGAACTCTGAATCACTGGATATAGCCACAGATAATAAAGAATCTGTGTGACCACTCATGGTCTTACAGGTACCTGTCTTGACGTTCCATAGTTTCACCGTTTTATCTCTACTTCCCGATACGATGAACTCTGAATCACTGGATATAGCCACAGATAATAAAGAATTAGTGTGATCACTCATGGTCTTACAGGTACCTGTCTTGACGTCCCATAGTCTCACCGTATTATCTCGACTTCCCGATACGATGAACTCTGAATCACTGGATATAGCCACAGATAATAAAGAATTAGTGTGATCACTCATGATCTACAGGTACCTGTCTTGACGTTCCATAGTTTCACCGTTTTATCTCTACTTCCCGATACGATGAACTCTGAATCACTGGATATAGCCACAGATAATAAAGAATTAGTGTGATCACTCATGGTCTTACAGGTACCTGTCTTGACGTTCCATAGTTTCACCGTTTTATCTCTACTTCCCGATACGATGAACTCTGAATCACTGGATATAGCCACAGATAATAAAGAATTAGTGTGATCACTCATGGTCTTACAGGTACCTGTCTTGACGTTCCATAGTCTCACCGTATTATCTCTACTTCCCGATACGATGAACTCTGAATCACTGGATATAGCCACATCATCTACAGAATCTGTGTGACCACTCATGGTCTTACAGGTACCTGTCTTGACGTCCCATAGTCTCACCGTCTAATCATCACTTCCCGATACGATGAACTCTGAATCACTGGATATAGCCACAGATAATACAGAATCTGTGTGACCACTCATGGTCTTACAGGTACCTGTCTTGACGTCCCATAGTCTCACCGTATTATCTCTACTTCCCGATACGATGAACTCTGAATCACTGGATATAGCCACAGATAATAAAGAATTAGTGTGATCACTCATGGTCTTACAGGTACCTGTCTTGACGTCCCATAGTCTCACCGTCTCATCTCCACTTCCCGATACGATGAACTCTGAATCACTGGATATAGCCACAGATAATAAAGAATTAGTGTGATCACTCATGGTCTTACAGGTACCTGTCTTGACGTCCCATAGTCTCACCGTCTTGTCATCACTTCCCGATACGATGAACTCTGAATCACTGGATATAGCCACAGATAATACATAATCTGTGTGACCACTCATGGTCTTACAGGTACCTGTCTTGACGTCCCATAGTCTCACCGTCTCATCAGTCTTCCCGATACGATGAACTCTGAATCACTGGATATAGCCACAGATAATAAAGAATTAGTGTGATCACTCATGGTCTTACAGGTACCTGTCTTGACATCCCATAGTCTCAACGTATTATCATCACTTCCCGATACGATGAACTCTGAATCACTGGATATAGCCACAGATAATAAAGAATCTGTGTGACCACTCATGGTCTTACAGGTACCTGTCTTGACGTTCCATAGTTTCACCGTTTTATCTCTACTTCCCGATACGATGAACTCTGAATCACTGGATATAGCCACAGATAATAAAGAATTAGTGTGATCACTCATGGTCTTACAGGTACCTGTCTTGACGTCCCATAGTTTCACCGTCTCATCTCCACTTCCCGATACGATGAACTCTGAATCACTGGATATAGCCACAGATAATAAAGAATTAGTGTGATCACTCATGGTCTTACAGGTACCTGTCTTGACGTTCCATAGTCTCACCGTATTATCTCTACTTCCCGATACGATGAACTCTGAATCACTGGATATAGCCACATCATCTACAGAATCTGTGTGACCACTCATGGTCTTACAGGTACCTGTCTTGACGTTCCATAGTCTCACCGTATTATCATAACTTCCCGATACGATGAACTCTGAATCACTGGATATAGCCACATCATCTACAGAATCTGTGTGACCACTCATGGTCTTACAGGTACCTGTCTTGACGTCCCATAGTCTCACCGTCTAATCATAACTTCCCGATACGATGAACTCTGAATCACTGGATATAGCCACAGATAATAAAGAATTAGTGTGACCACTCATGGTCTTACAGGTACCTGTCTTGACATCCCATAGTCTCAACGTATTATCATCACTTCCCGATACGATGAACTCTGAATCACTGGATATAGCCACAGATAATAAAGAATCTGTGTGACCACTCATGGTCTTACAGGTACCTGTCTTGACGTTCCATAGTTTCACCGTTTTATCTCTACTTCCCGATACGATGAACTCTGAATCACTGGATATAGCCACAGATAATAAAGAATTAGTGTGATCACTCATGGTCTTACAGGTACCTGTCTTGACATCCCATAGTCTCAACGTATTATCATCACTTCCCGATACGATGAACTCTGAATCACTGGATATAGCCACAGATAATAAAGAATCTGTGTGACCACTCATGGTCTTACAGGTACCTGTCTTGACGTTCCATAGTTTCACCGTTTTATCTCTACTTCCCGATACGATGAACTCTGAATCACTGGATATAGCCACAGATAATAAAGAATTAGTGTGATCACTCATGGTCTTACAGGTACCTGTCTTGACGTCGCATAGTTTCACCGTTTTATCTCTACTTCCCGATACGATGAACTCTGAATCACTGGATATAGCCACAGATAATACATAATCTGTGTGACCACTCATGGTCTTACAGGTACCTGTCTTGACGTCCCATAGTCTCACCGTCTCATCATAACTTCCCGATACGATGAACTCTGAATCACTGGATATAGCCACATCATCTACAGAATCTGTGTGACCACTCATGGTCTTACAGGTACCTGTCTTGACGTTCCATAGTCTCACCGTATTATCATAACTTCCCGATACGATGAACTCTGAATCACTGGATATAGCCACAGATAATACAGAATCTGTGTGACCACTCATGGTCTTACAGGTACCTGTCTTGACGTCCCATAGTCTCACCGTCTAATCATAACTTCCCGATACGATGAACTCTGAATCACTGGATATAGCCACAGATAATAAAGAATTAGTGTGACCACTCATGGTCTTACAGGTACCTGTCTTGACGTCGCATAGTCTCACCGTCTTATCTCGACTTCCCGATACGATGAACTCTGAATCACTGGATATAGCCACAGATAATAAAGAATTAGTGTGATCACTCATGGTCTTACAGGTACCTGTCTTGACGTCCCATAGTCTCACCGTCTTATCATAACTTCCCGATACGATGAACTCTGAATCACTGGATATAGCCACATCATCTACAGAATCTGTGTGACCACTCATGGTCTTACAGGTACCTGTCTTGACGTCCCATAGTCTCACCGTTTTATCTCCACTTCCCGATACGATGAACTCTGAATCACTGGATATAGCCACATCATCTACAGAATCTGTGTGACCACTCATGGTCTTACAGGTACCTGTCTTGACGTCCCATAGTCTCACCGTCTTATCATCACTTCCCGATACGATGAACTCTGAATCACTGGATATAGCCACAGATAATAAAGAATTAGTGTGATCACTCATGGTCTTACAGGTACCTGTCTTGACGTCCCATAGTCTCACCGTCTTATCATAACTTCCCGATACGATGAACTCTGAATCACTGGATATAGCCACAGATAATAAAGAATTAGTGTGATCACTCATGGTCTTACAGGTACCTGTCTTGACGTCGCATAGTCTCACCGTATTATCTCGACTTCCCGATACGATGAACTCTGAATCACTGGATATAGCCACAGATAATAAAGAATTAGTGTGATCACTCATGGTCTTACAGGTACCTGTCTTGACGTCCCATAGTCTCACCGTTTTATCTCCACTTCCCGATACGATGAACTCTGAATCACTGGATATAGCCACATCATCTACAGAATCTGTGTGACCACTCATGGTCTTACAGGTACCTGTCTTGACGTCCCATAGTCTCACCGTATTATCTCTACTTCCCGATACGATGAACTCTGAATCACTGGATATAGCCACAGATAATAAAGAATTAGTGTGATCACTCATGGTCTTACAGGTACCTGTCTTGACGTTCCATAGTCTCACCGTATTATCATCACTTCCCGATACGATGAACTCTGAATCACTGGATATAGCCACAGATAATACAGAATCTGTGTGATCACTCATGGTCTTACAGGTACCTGTCTTGACGTCCCATAGTCTCACCGTCTTATCATAACTTCCCGATACGATGAACTCTGAATCACTGGATATAGCCACATCATCTACAGAATCTGTGTGACCACTCATGGTCTTACAGGTACCTGTCTTGACGTCCCATAGTCTCACCGTTTTATCTCCACTTCCCGATACGATGAACTCTGAATCACTGGATATAGCCACATCATCTACAGAATCTGTGTGACCACTCATGGTCTTACAGGTACCTGTCTTGACGTCCCATAGTCTCACCGTCTTATCATCACTTCCCGATACGATGAACTCTGAATCACTGGATATAGCCACAGATAATAAAGAATTAGTGTGATCACTCATGGTCTTACAGGTACCTGTCTTGACGTCCCATAGTCTCACCGTCTCATCAGTCTTCCCGATACGATGAACTCTGAATCACTGGATATAGCCACAGATAATAAAGAATTAGTGTGATCACTCATGGTCTTACAGGTACCTGTCTTGACGTCGCATAGTCTCACCGTATTATCTCGACTTCCCGATACGATGAACTCTGAATCACTGGATATAGCCACAGATAATAAAGAATTAGTGTGATCACTCATGGTCTTACAGGTACCTGTCTTGACGTCCCATAGTCTCACCGTCTTATCTCTACTTCCCGATACGATGAACTCTGAATCACTGGATATAGCCACAGATAATAAAGAATTAGTGTGATCACTCATGGTCTTACAGGTACCTGTCTTGACGTCCCATAGTCTCACCGTCTTATCTCTACTTCCCGATACGATGAACTCTGAATCACTGGATATAGCCACAGATAATAAAGAATTAGTGTGACCACTCATGGTCTTACAGGTACCTGTCTTGACGTCCCATAGTCTCACCGTCTCATCAGTCTTCCCGATACGATGAACTCTGAATCACTGGATATAGCCACAGATAATAAAGAATTAGTGTGATCACTCATGGTCTTACAGGTACCTGTCTTGACGTCGCATAGTCTCACCGTATTATCTCGACTTCCCGATACGATGAACTCTGAATCACTGGATATAGCCACAGATAATACAGAATCTGTGTGATCACTCATGGTCTTACAGGTACCTGTCTTGACGTTCCATAGTCTCACCGTCTTATCATAACTTCCCGATACGATGAACTCTGAATCACTGGATATAGCCACATCATCTACAGAATCTGTGTGACCACTCATGGTCTTACAGGTACCTGTCTTGACGTTCCATAATCTCACCGTATTATCTCTACTTCCCGATACGATGAACTCTGAATCACTGGATATAGCCACAGATAATAAAGAATTAGTGTGATCACTCATGGTCTTACAGGTACCTGTCTTGACGTTCCATAGTCTCACCGTATTATCATCACTTCCCGATACGATGAACTCTGAATCACTGGATATAGCCACAGATAATACAGAATCTGTGTGATCACTCATGGTCTTACAGGTACCTGTCTTGACGTCCCATAGTCTCAACGTATTATCATCACTTCCCGATACGATGAACTCTGAATCACTGGATATTGCCACAGATAATAAAGAATTAGTGTGACCACTCATGGTCTTACAGGTACCTGTCTTGACGTCCCATAGTCTCACCGTCTCATCTCCACTTCCCGATACGATGAACTCTGAATCACTGGATATAGCCACAGATAATAAAGAATCAGTGTGATCACTCATGGTCTTACAGGTACCTGTCTTGACGTCGCATAGTCTCACCGTATTATCTCTACTTCCCGATACGATGAACTCTGAATCACTGGATATAGCCACATCATCTACAGAATCTGTGTGACCACTCATGGTCTTACAGGTACCTGTCTTGACGTCCCATAGTCTCACCGTCTTATCATCACTTCCCGATACGATGAACTCTGAATCACTGGATATAGCCACAGCATTTACATAACTAGTGTGACCACTCATGGTCTTACAGGTACCTGTCTTTACGTTCCATAGTCTCACCGACTTATCATCACTTCCCGATACGATGAACTCTGAATCACTGGATATAGCCACAGCATTTACAGAACGAGTGTGACCACTCATGGTCTTACAGGTACCTGTCTTTACGTCCCATAGTCTCACCGTATTATAACTTCCCGATACGATGAACTCTGAATCACTGGATATAGCCACAGCATTTACAGAACTAGTGTGACCACTCATGGTCTTACAGGTACCTGTCTTTACGATCCATAGTCTCACCGTCTAATCATCACTTCCCGATACGATGAACTCTGAATCACTGGATATAGCCACAGATGTTAATTAATGTGTGTGACCACTCATGGTCTTACAGGTTCCTTTCTTGACGTCCTATAGTCTCACCGTCTAATCATGACTTCCCGATACGATGAACTCTGAATCACTGGATATAGCCACAGCATTTACAGAACGAGTGTGACCACTCATGGTCTTACAGGTACCTGTCTTGACGTTCCATAGTCTCACCGACTTATCATCACTTCCCGATACGATGAACTCTGAATCACTGGATATAGCCACAGCATTTACATAACTAGTGTGACCACTCATGGTCTTACAGGTACCTGTCTTGACGTTCCATAGTCTCACCGACTTATCATCACTTCCCGATACGATGAACTCTGAATCACTGGATATAGCCACAGATGTTAATTAATGTGTGTGACCACTCATGGTCTTACAGGTACCTGTCTTGACGTCCCATAGTCTCACCGTCTAATCATCACTTCCCGATACGATGAACTCTGAATCACTGGATATAGCCACAGAATATACATAACTAGTGTGACCACTCATGGTCTTACAGGTACCTGTCTTGACGTCCCATAGTCTCACCATCAAATCATGACTTCCCGATACGATGAACTCTGAATCACTGGATATAGCCACAGCATTTACAGAACGAGTGTGACCACTCATGGTCTTACAGGTACCTGTCTTTACGTCCCATTGTCTCACCGTCTAATCATCACTTCCCGATACGATGAACTCTGAATCACTGGATATAGCCACAGATAATACAGAATCTGTGTGACCACTCATGGTCTTACAGGTACCTGTCTTGACGTCCCATAGTCTCACCGTCTCATCATAACTTCCCGATACGATTAACTCTGAATCACTGGATATAGCCACATCATCTACAGAATCTGTGTGACCACTCATGGTCTTACAGGTACCTGTCTTGACGTTCCATAGTCTCACCGTCTTATCATCACTTCCCGATACGATGAACTCTGAATCACTGGATATAGCCACAGATAATAAAGAATTAGTGTGATCACTCATGGTCTTACAGGTACCTGTCTTGACGTCCCATAGTCTCACAGTCTTATCATAACTTCCCGATTCGATGAACTCTTAATCACTGGATATAGCCACATCATCTACAGAATCTGTGTGACCACTCATGGTCTTACAGGTACCTGTCTTGACGTTCCATAGTCTCACCGTTTTATCTCCACTTCCCGATACGATGAACTCTGAATCACTGGATATAGCCACAGATAATAAAGAATTAGTGTGACCACTCATGGTCTTACAGGTACCTGTCTTGACGTCCCATAGTCTCACCGTCTTGTCATCACTTCCCGATACGATGAACTCTGAATCACTGGATATAGCCACAGATAATAAAGAATTAGTGTGACCACTCATGGTCTTACAGGTACCTGTCTTGACGTCCCATAGTCTCAACGTATTATCATAACTTCCCGATACGATGAACTCTGAATCACTGGATATAGCCACAGATAATACAGAATTAGTGTGACCACTCATGGTCTTACAGGTACCTGTCTTGACGTCCCATAGTCTCACCGTCTCATCATAACTTCCCGATACGATTAACTCTGAATCACTGGATATAGCCACATCATCTACAGAATCTGTGTGACCACTCATGGTCTTACAGGTACCTGTCTTGACGTCCCATAGTCTCACCGTCTCATCAGTCTTCCCGATACGATGAACTCTGAATCACTGGATATAGCCACAGATAATAAAGAATTAGTGTGATCACTCATGGTCTTACAGGTACCTGTCTTGACGTCCCATAGTCTCACCGTATTATCATAACTTCCCGATACGATGAACTCTGAATCACTGGATATAGCCACATCATCTACAGAATCTGTGTGACCACTCATGGTCTTACAGGTACCTGTCTTGACGTTCCATAGTCTCACCGTCTTATCATCACTTCCCGATACGATGAACTCTGAATCACTGGATATAGCCACAGATAATAAAGAATTAGTGTGATCACTCATGGTCTTACAGGTACCTGTCTTGACGTCCCATAGTCTCAACGTATTATCATAACTTCCCGATACGATGAACTCTGAATCACTGGATATAGCCACAGATAATAAAGAATCTGTGGGACCACTCATGGTCTTACAGGTACCTGTCTTGACGTTCCATAGTCTCACCGTTTTATCTCCACTTCCCGATACGATGAACTCTGAATCACTGGATATAGCCACAGATAATAAAGAATTAGTGTGACCACTCATGGTCTTACAGGTACCTGTCTTGACGTCCCATAGTCTCACCGTCTTGTCATCACTTCCCGATACGATGAACTCTGAATCACTGGATATAGCCACAGATAATAAAGAATTAGTGTGACCACTCATGGTCTTACAGGTACCTGTCTTGACGTCCCATAGTCTCACCGTCTTGTCATCACTTCCCGATACGATGAACTCTGAATCACTGGATATAGCCACAGATAATAAAGAATTAGTGTGACCACTCATGGTCTTACAGGTACCTGTCTTGACGTCCCATAGTCTCAACGTATTATCATAACTTCCCGATACGATGAACTCTGAATCACTGGATATAGCCACAAATAATACAGAATTAGTGTGACCACTCATGGTCTTACAGGTACCTGTCTTGACATCCCATAGTCTCAACGTATTATCATAACTTCCCGATACGATGAACTCTGAATCACTGGATATAGCCACAGATAATAAAGAATCTGTGGGACCACTCATGGTCTTACAGGTACCTGTCTTGACGTCCCATAGTCTCAACGTATTATCATCACTTCCCGATACGATGAACTCTGAATCACTGGATATAGCCACAGATAATAAAGAATCTGTGTGACCACTCATGGTCTTACAGGTACCTGTCTTGACGTTCCATAGTTTCACCGTTTTATCTCTACTTCCCGATACGATGAACTCTGAATCACTGGATATAGCCACAGATAATAAAGAATTAGTGTGATCACTCATGGTCTTACAGGTACCTGTCTTGACGTCCCATAGTCTCACCGTATTATCTCGACTTCCCGATACGATGAACTCTGAATCACTGGATATAGCCACAGATAATAAAGAATTAGTGTGATCACTCATGATCTACAGGTACCTGTCTTGACGTTCCATAGTTTCACCGTTTTATCTCTACTTCCCGATACGATGAACTCTGAATCACTGGATATAGCCACAGATAATAAAGAATTAGTGTGATCACTCATGGTCTTACAGGTACCTGTCTTGACGTTCCATAGTTTCACCGTTTTATCTCTACTTCCCGATACGATGAACTCTGAATCACTGGATATAGCCACAGATAATAAAGAATTAGTGTGATCACTCATGGTCTTACAGGTACCTGTCTTGACGTTCCATAGTCTCACCGTATTATCTCTACTTCCCGATACGATGAACTCTGAATCACTGGATATAGCCACATCATCTACAGAATCTGTGTGACCACTCATGGTCTTACAGGTACCTGTCTTGACGTTCCATAGTCTCACCGTCTAATCATAACTTCCCGATACGATGAACTCTGAATCACTGGATATAGCCACAGATAATACAGAATCTGTGTGACCACTCATGGTCTTACAGGTACCTGTCTTGACGTCCCATAGTCTCACCGTATTATCTCTACTTCCCGATACGATGAACTCTGAATCACTGGATATAGCCACAGATAATAAAGAATTAGTGTGATCACTCATGGTCTTACAGGTACCTGTCTTGACGTCCCATAGTCTCACCGTCTCATCTCCACTTCCCGATACGATGAACTCTGAATCACTGGATATAGCCACAGATAATAAAGAATTAGTGTGATCACTCATGGTCTTACAGGTACCTGTCTTGACGTCCCATAGTCTCACCGTCTTGTCATCACTTCCCGATACGATGAACTCTGAATCACTGGATATAGCCACAGATAATACATAATCTGTGTGACCACTCATGGTCTTACAGGTACCTGTCTTGACGTCCCATAGTCTCACCGTCTCATCAGTCTTCCCGATACGATGAACTCTGAATCACTGGATATAGCCACAGATAATAAAGAATTAGTGTGATCACTCATGGTCTTACAGGTACCTGTCTTGACATCCCATAGTCTCAACGTATTATCATCACTTCCCGATACGATGAACTCTGAATCACTGGATATAGCCACAGATAATAAAGAATCTGTGTGACCACTCATGGTCTTACAGGTACCTGTCTTGACGTTCCATAGTTTCACCGTTTTATCTCTACTTCCCGATACGATGAACTCTGAATCACTGGATATAGCCACAGATAATAAAGAATTAGTGTGATCACTCATGGTCTTACAGGTACCTGTCTTGACGTCCCATAGTTTCACCGTCTCATCTCCACTTCCCGATACGATGAACTCTGAATCACTGGATATAGCCACATCATCTACAGAATCTGTGTGACCACTCATGGTCTTACAGGTACCTGTCTTGACGTTCCATAGTCTCACCGTATTATCTCTACTTCCCGATACGATGAACTCTGAATCACTGGATATAGCCACATCATCTACAGAATCTGTGTGACCACTCATGGTCTTACAGGTACCTGTCTTGACGTTCCATAGTCTCACCGTATTATCATAACTTCCCGATACGATGAACTCTGAATCACTGGATATAGCCACATCATCTACAGAATCTGTGTGACCACTCATGGTCTTACAGGTACCTGTCTTGACGTCCCATAGTCTCACCGTCTAATCATAACTTCCCGATACGATGAACTCTGAATCACTGGATATAGCCACAGATAATAAAGAATTAGTGTGACCACTCATGGTCTTACAGGTACCTGTCTTGACATCCCATAGTCTCAACGTATTATCATCACTTCCCGATACGATGAACTCTGAATCACTGGATATAGCCACAGATAATAAAGAATCTGTGTGACCACTCATGGTCTTACAGGTACCTGTCTTGACGTTCCATAGTTTCACCGTTTTATCTCTACTTCCCGATACGATGAACTCTGAATCACTGGATATAGCCACAGATAATAAAGAATTAGTGTGATCACTCATGGTCTTACAGGTACCTGTCTTGACATCCCATAGTCTCAACGTATTATCATCACTTCCCGATACGATGAACTCTGAATCACTGGATATAGCCACAGATAATAAAGAATCTGTGTGACCACTCATGGTCTTACAGGTACCTGTCTTGACGTTCCATAGTTTCACCGTTTTATCTCTACTTCCCGATACGATGAACTCTGAATCACTGGATATAGCCACAGATAATAAAGAATTAGTGTGATCACTCATGGTCTTACAGGTACCTGTCTTGACGTCGCATAGTTTCACCGTTTTATCTCTACTTCCCGATACGATGAACTCTGAATCACTGGATATAGCCACAGATAATACAGAATCTGTGTGACCACTCATGGTCTTACAGGTACCTGTCTTGACGTCCCATAGTCTCACCGTCTTATCATAACTTCCCGATACGATGAACTCTGAATCACTGGATATAGCCACATCATCTACAGAATCTGTGTGACCACTCATGGTCTTACAGGTACCTGTCTTGACGTTCCATAGTCTCACCGTATTATCATAACTTCCCGATACGATGAACTCTGAATCACTGGATATAGCCACAGATAATAAAGAATTAGTGTGATCACTCATGGTCTTACAGGTACCTGTCTTGACGTCCCATAGTCTCACCGTCTTATCTCTACTTCCCGATACGATGAACTCTGAATCACTGGATATAGCCACAGATAATAAAGAATTAGTGTGATCACTCATGGTCTTACAGGTACCTGTCTTGACGTCCCATAGTCTCACCGTCTTATCTCTACTTCCCGATACGATGAACTCTGAATCACTGGATATAGCCACAGATAATAAAGAATTAGTGTGACCACTCATGGTCTTACAGGTACCTGTCTTGACGTCCCATAGTCTCACCGTCTCATCAGTCTTCCCGATACGATGAACTCTGAATCACTGGATATAGCCACAGATAATAAAGAATTAGTGTGATCACTCATGGTCTTACAGGTACCTGTCTTGACGTCGCATAGTCTCACCGTATTATCTCGACTTCCCGATACGATGAACTCTGAATCACTGGATATAGCCACAGATAATACAGAATCTGTGTGATCACTCATGGTCTTACAGGTACCTGTCTTGACGTTCCATAGTCTCACCGTCTTATCATAACTTCCCGATACGATGAACTCTGAATCACTGGATATAGCCACATCATCTACAGAATCTGTGTGACCACTCATGGTCTTACAGGTACCTGTCTTGACGTTCCATAATCTCACCGTATTATCTCTACTTCCCGATACGATGAACTCTGAATCACTGGATATAGCCACAGATAATAAAGAATTAGTGTGATCACTCATGGTCTTACAGGTACCTGTCTTGACGTTCCATAGTCTCACCGTATTATCATCACTTCCCGATACGATGAACTCTGAATCACTGGATATAGCCACAGATAATACAGAATCTGTGTGATCACTCATGGTCTTACAGGTACCTGTCTTGACGTCCCATAGTCTCACCGTCTAATCATAACTTCCCGATACGATGAACTCTGAATCACTGGATATTGCCACAGATAATAAAGAATTAGTGTGACCACTCATGGTCTTACAGGTACCTGTCTTGACGTCCCATAGTCTCACCGTCTCATCTCCACTTCCCGATACGATGAACTCTGAATCACTGGATATAGCCACAGATAATAAAGAATCAGTGTGATCACTCATGGTCTTACAGGTACCTGTCTTGACGTCGCATAGTCTCACCGTATTATCTCTACTTCCCGATACGATGAACTCTGAATCACTGGATATAGCCACATCATCTACAGAATCTGTGTGACCACTCATGGTCTTACAGGTACCTGTCTTGACGTCCCATAGTCTCACCGTCTTATCATCACTTCCCGATACGATGAACTCTGAATCACTGGATATAGCCACAGATAATAAAGAATTAGTGTGATCACTCATGGTCTTACAGGTACCTGTCTTGACGTCCCATAGTCTCACCGTATTATCTCTACTTCCCGATACGATGAACTCTGAATCACTGGATATAGCCACAGATAATACAGAATCTGTGTGATCACTCATGGTCTTACAGGTACCTGTCTTGACGTTCCATAGTCTCACCGTCTCATCTCCACTTCCCGATACGATGAACTCTGAATCACTGGATATAGCCACAGATAATACAGAATTAGTGTGATCACTCATGGTCTTACAGGTACCTGTCTTGACGTCCCATAGTCTCACCGTCTTGTCATCACTTCCCGATACGATGAACTCTGAATCACTGGATATAGCCACATCATCTACAGAATCTGTGTGACCACTCATGGTCTTACAGGTACCTGTCTTGACGTCGCATAGTCTCACCGTATTATCTCGACTTCCCGATACGATGAACTCTGAATCACTGGATATAGCCACAGATAATAAAGAATTAGTGTGACCACTCATGGTCTTACAGGTACCTGTCTTGACGTTCCATAGTCTCACCGTCTCATCTCCACTTCCCGATACGATGA
Source organism: Loxodes magnus (assembly GCA_946699065.1). NCBI lineage: Eukaryota > Ciliophora > Karyorelictea > Loxodida > Loxodidae > Loxodes > Loxodes magnus. Next base: position 145,719 of record CAMPDV010000443.1, read on the forward strand.
ACTCTTAATCACTGGATATAGCCACAGATAATACAGAATTAGTGTGATCACTCATGGTCTTACAGGTACCTGTCTTGACGTCCCATAGTCTCACCGTCTTGTCATCACTTCCCGATACGATGAACTCTGAATCACTGGATATAGCCACAGATAATACATAATGTGTGTGATCACTCATGGTCTTACAGGTACCTGTCTTGACGTCCCATAGTCTCACCGTCTTATCATAACTTCCCGATACGATGAACTCTGAATCACTGGATATAGCCACAGATAATACAGAATCTGTGTGACCACTCATGGTCTTACAGGTACCTGTCTTGACGTCCCATAGTCTCACCGTCTCATCAGTCTTCCCGATACGATGAACTCTGAATCACTGGATATAGCCACAGATAATAAAGAATTAGTGTGATCACTCATGGTCTTACAGGTACCTGTCTTGACGTCCCATAGTCTCACCGTCTCATCTCCACTTCCCGATACGATGAACTCTGAATCACTGGATATAGCCACAGATAATACAGAATCTGTGTGACCACTCATGGTCTTACAGGTACCTGTCTTGACGTCCCATAGTCTCACCGTCTCATCATAACTTCCCGATACGATTAACTCTGAATCACTGGATATAGCCACATCATCTACAGAATCTGTGTGACCACTCATGGTCTTACAGGTACCTGTCTTGACGTTCCATAGTCTCACCGTCTTATCATCACTTCCCGATACGATGAACTCTGAATCACTGGATATAGCCACAGATAATAAAGAATTAGTGTGATCACTCATGGTCTTACAGGTACCTGTCTTGACGTCCCATAGTCTCACAGTCTTATCATAACTTCCCGATTCGATGAACTCTTAATCACTGGATATAGCCACATCATCTACAGAATCTGTGTGACCACTCATGGTCTTACAGGTACCTGTCTTGACGTTCCATAGTCTCACCGTTTTATCTCCACTTCCCGATACGATGAACTCTGAATCACTGGATATAGCCACAGATAATAAAGAATTAGTGTGACCACTCATGGTCTTACAGGTACCTGTCTTGACGTCCCATAGTCTCACCGTCTTGTCATCACTTCCCGATACGATGAACTCTGAATCACTGGATATAGCCACAGATAATAAAGAATTAGTGTGACCACTCATGGTCTTACAGGTACCTGTCTTGACGTCCCATAGTCTCAACGTATTATCATAACTTCCCGATACGATGAACTCTGAATCACTGGATATAGCCACAGATAATACAGAATTAGTGTGACCACTCATGGTCTTACAGGTACCTGTCTTGACGTCCCATAGTCTCACCGTCTCATCATAACTTCCCGATACGATTAACTCTGAATCACTGGATATAGCCACATCATCTACAGAATCTGTGTGACCACTCATGGTCTTACAGGTACCTGTCTTGACGTCCCATAGTCTCACCGTCTCATCAGTCTTCCCGATACGATGAACTCTGAATCACTGGATATAGCCACAGATAATAAAGAATTAGTGTGATCACTCATGGTCTTACAGGTACCTGTCTTGACGTCCCATAGTCTCACCGTATTATCATAACTTCCCGATACGATGAACTCTGAATCACTGGATATAGCCACATCATCTACAGAATCTGTGTGACCACTCATGGTCTTACAGGTACCTGTCTTGACGTTCCATAGTCTCACCGTCTTATCATCACTTCCCGATACGATGAACTCTGAATCACTGGATATAGCCACAGATAATAAAGAATTAGTGTGATCACTCATGGTCTTACAGGTACCTGTCTTGACGTCCCATAGTCTCAACGTATTATCATAACTTCCCGATACGATGAACTCTGAATCACTGGATATAGCCACAGATAATAAAGAATCTGTGGGACCACTCATGGTCTTACAGGTACCTGTCTTGACGTTCCATAGTCTCACCGTTTTATCTCCACTTCCCGATACGATGAACTCTGAATCACTGGATATAGCCACAGATAATAAAGAATTAGTGTGACCACTCATGGTCTTACAGGTACCTGTCTTGACGTCCCATAGTCTCACCGTCTTGTCATCACTTCCCGATACGATGAACTCTGAATCACTGGATATAGCCACAGATAATAAAGAATTAGTGTGACCACTCATGGTCTTACAGGTACCTGTCTTGACGTCCCATAGTCTCACCGTCTTGTCATCACTTCCCGATACGATGAACTCTGAATCACTGGATATAGCCACAGATAATAAAGAATTAGTGTGACCACTCATGGTCTTACAGGTACCTGTCTTGACGTCCCATAGTCTCAACGTATTATCATAACTTCCCGATACGATGAACTCTGAATCACTGGATATAGCCACAGATAATACAGAATTAGTGTGACCACTCATGGTCTTACAGGTACCTGTCTTGACATCCCATAGTCTCAACGTATTATCATAACTTCCCGATACGATGAACTCTGAATCACTGGATATAGCCACAGATAATAAAGAATCTGTGGGACCACTCATGGTCTTACAGGTACCTGTCTTGACGTCCCATAGTCTCAACGTATTATCATCACTTCCCGATACGATGAACTCTGAATCACTGGATATAGCCACAGATAATAAAGAATCTGTGTGACCACTCATGGTCTTACAGGTACCTGTCTTGACGTTCCATAGTTTCACCGTTTTATCTCTACTTCCCGATACGATGAACTCTGAATCACTGGATATAGCCACAGATAATAAAGAATTAGTGTGATCACTCATGGTCTTACAGGTACCTGTCTTGACGTCCCATAGTCTCACCGTATTATCTCGACTTCCCGATACGATGAACTCTGAATCACTGGATATAGCCACAGATAATAAAGAATTAGTGTGATCACTCATGATCTACAGGTACCTGTCTTGACGTTCCATAGTTTCACCGTTTTATCTCTACTTCCCGATACGATGAACTCTGAATCACTGGATATAGCCACAGATAATAAAGAATTAGTGTGATCACTCATGGTCTTACAGGTACCTGTCTTGACGTTCCATAGTTTCACCGTTTTATCTCTACTTCCCGATACGATGAACTCTGAATCACTGGATATAGCCACAGATAATAAAGAATTAGTGTGATCACTCATGGTCTTACAGGTACCTGTCTTGACGTTCCATAGTCTCACCGTATTATCTCTACTTCCCGATACGATGAACTCTGAATCACTGGATATAGCCACATCATCTACAGAATCTGTGTGACCACTCATGGTCTTACAGGTACCTGTCTTGACGTTCCATAGTCTCACCGTCTAATCATAACTTCCCGATACGATGAACTCTGAATCACTGGATATAGCCACAGATAATACAGAATCTGTGTGACCACTCATGGTCTTACAGGTACCTGTCTTGACGTCCCATAGTCTCACCGTATTATCTCTACTTCCCGATACGATGAACTCTGAATCACTGGATATAGCCACAGATAATAAAGAATTAGTGTGATCACTCATGGTCTTACAGGTACCTGTCTTGACGTCCCATAGTCTCACCGTCTCATCTCCACTTCCCGATACGATGAACTCTGAATCACTGGATATAGCCACAGATAATAAAGAATTAGTGTGATCACTCATGGTCTTACAGGTACCTGTCTTGACGTCCCATAGTCTCACCGTCTTGTCATCACTTCCCGATACGATGAACTCTGAATCACTGGATATAGCCACAGATAATACATAATCTGTGTGACCACTCATGGTCTTACAGGTACCTGTCTTGACGTCCCATAGTCTCACCGTCTCATCAGTCTTCCCGATACGATGAACTCTGAATCACTGGATATAGCCACAGATAATAAAGAATTAGTGTGATCACTCATGGTCTTACAGGTACCTGTCTTGACATCCCATAGTCTCAACGTATTATCATCACTTCCCGATACGATGAACTCTGAATCACTGGATATAGCCACAGATAATAAAGAATCTGTGTGACCACTCATGGTCTTACAGGTACCTGTCTTGACGTTCCATAGTTTCACCGTTTTATCTCTACTTCCCGATACGATGAACTCTGAATCACTGGATATAGCCACAGATAATAAAGAATTAGTGTGATCACTCATGGTCTTACAGGTACCTGTCTTGACGTCCCATAGTTTCACCGTCTCATCTCCACTTCCCGATACGATGAACTCTGAATCACTGGATATAGCCACAGATAATAAAGAATTAGTGTGATCACTCATGGTCTTACAGGTACCTGTCTTGACGTTCCATAGTCTCACCGTATTATCTCTACTTCCCGATACGATGAACTCTGAATCACTGGATATAGCCACATCATCTACAGAATCTGTGTGACCACTCATGGTCTTACAGGTACCTGTCTTGACGTTCCATAGTCTCACCGTATTATCATAACTTCCCGATACGATGAACTCTGAATCACTGGATATAGCCACATCATCTACAGAATCTGTGTGACCACTCATGGTCTTACAGGTACCTGTCTTGACGTCCCATAGTCTCACCGTCTAATCATAACTTCCCGATACGATGAACTCTGAATCACTGGATATAGCCACAGATAATAAAGAATTAGTGTGACCACTCATGGTCTTACAGGTACCTGTCTTGACATCCCATAGTCTCAACGTATTATCATCACTTCCCGATACGATGAACTCTGAATCACTGGATATAGCCACAGATAATAAAGAATCTGTGTGACCACTCATGGTCTTACAGGTACCTGTCTTGACGTTCCATAGTTTCACCGTTTTATCTCTACTTCCCGATACGATGAACTCTGAATCACTGGATATAGCCACAGATAATAAAGAATTAGTGTGATCACTCATGGTCTTACAGGTACCTGTCTTGACATCCCATAGTCTCAACGTATTATCATCACTTCCCGATACGATGAACTCTGAATCACTGGATATAGCCACAGATAATAAAGAATCTGTGTGACCACTCATGGTCTTACAGGTACCTGTCTTGACGTTCCATAGTTTCACCGTTTTATCTCTACTTCCCGATACGATGAACTCTGAATCACTGGATATAGCCACAGATAATAAAGAATTAGTGTGATCACTCATGGTCTTACAGGTACCTGTCTTGACGTCGCATAGTTTCACCGTTTTATCTCTACTTCCCGATACGATGAACTCTGAATCACTGGATATAGCCACAGATAATACATAATCTGTGTGACCACTCATGGTCTTACAGGTACCTGTCTTGACGTCCCATAGTCTCACCGTCTCATCATAACTTCCCGATACGATGAACTCTGAATCACTGGATATAGCCACATCATCTACAGAATCTGTGTGACCACTCATGGTCTTACAGGTACCTGTCTTGACGTTCCATAGTCTCACCGTATTATCATAACTTCCCGATACGATGAACTCTGAATCACTGGATATAGCCACAGATAATACAGAATCTGTGTGACCACTCATGGTCTTACAGGTACCTGTCTTGACGTCCCATAGTCTCACCGTATTATCTCTACTTCCCGATACGATGAACTCTGAATCACTGGATATAGCCACAGATAATACAGAATTAGTGTGATCACTCATGGTCTTACAGGTACCTGTCTTGACGTCCCATAGTCTCACCGTCTTGTCATCACTTCCCGATACGATGAACTCTGAATCACTGGATATAGCCACAGATAATACATAATGTGTGTGATCACTCATGGTCTTACAGGTACCTGTCTTGACGTCCCATAGTCTCACCGTCTTATCATAACTTCCCGATACGATGAACTCTGAATCACTGGATATAGCCACAGATAATACAGAATCTGTGTGACCACTCATGGTCTTACAGGTACCTGTCTTGACGTCCCATAGTCTCACCGTCTCATCAGTCTTCCCGATACGATGAACTCTGAATCACTGGATATAGCCACAGATAATAAAGAATTAGTGTGATCACTCATGGTCTTACAGGTACCTGTCTTGACGTCGCATAGTCTCACCGTATTATCTCGACTTCCCGATACGATGAACTCTGAATCACTGGATATAGCCACAGATAATACAGAATCTGTGTGATCACTCATGGTCTTACAGGTACCTGTCTTGACGTTCCATAGTCTCACCGTCTTATCATAACTTCCCGATACGATGAACTCTGAATCACTGGATATAGCCACATCATCTACAGAATCTGTGTGACCACTCATGGTCTTACAGGTACCTGTCTTGACGTCCCATAGTCTCACCGTTTTATCTCCACTTCCCGATACGATGAACTCTGAATCACTGGATATAGCCACATCATCTACAGAATCTGTGTGACCACTCATGGTCTTACAGGTACCTGTCTTGACGTCCCATAGTCTCACCGTCTTATCATCACTTCCCGATACGATGAACTCTGAATCACTGGATATAGCCACAGATAATAAAGAATTAGTGTGATCACTCATGGTCTTACAGGTACCTGTCTTGACGTCCCATAGTCTCACCGTCTTATCATAACTTCCCGATACGATGAACTCTGAATCACTGGATATAGCCACAGATAATACAGAATCTGTGTGACCACTCATGGTCTTACAGGTACCTGTCTTGACGTCCCATAGTCTCACCGTATTATCATCACTTCCCGATACGATGAACTCTGAATCACTGGATATAGCCACAGATAATACAGAATCTGTGTGATCACTCATGGTCTTACAGGTACCTGTCTTGACGTCCCATAGTCTCACCGTCTTATCATAACTTCCCGATACGATGAACTCTGAATCACTGGATATAGCCACATCATCTACAGAATCTGTGTGACCACTCATGGTCTTACAGGTACCTGTCTTGACGTCCCATAGTCTCACCGTTTTATCTCCACTTCCCGATACGATGAACTCTGAATCACTGGATATAGCCACATCATCTACAGAATCTGTGTGACCACTCATGGTCTTACAGGTACCTGTCTTGACGTCCCATAGTCTCACCGTCTTATCATCACTTCCCGATACGATGAACTCTGAATCACTGGATATAGCCACAGATAATAAAGAATTAGTGTGATCACTCATGGTCTTACAGGTACCTGTCTTGACGTCCCATAGTCTCACCGTCTCATCAGTCTTCCCGATACGATGAACTCTGAATCACTGGATATAGCCACAGATAATAAAGAATTAGTGTGATCACTCATGGTCTTACAGGTACCTGTCTTGACGTCGCATAGTCTCACCGTATTATCTCGACTTCCCGATACGATGAACTCTGAATCACTGGATATAGCCACAGATAATAAAGAATTAGTGTGATCACTCATGGTCTTACAGGTACCTGTCTTGACGTCCCATAGTCTCACCGTCTTATCTCTACTTCCCGATACGATGAACTCTGAATCACTGGATATAGCCACAGATAATAAAGAATTAGTGTGATCACTCATGGTCTTACAGGTACCTGTCTTGACGTCCCATAGTCTCACCGTCTTATCATAACTTCCCGATACGATGAACTCTGAATCACTGGATATAGCCACAGATAATACAGAATCTGTGTGACCACTCATGGTCTTACAGGTACCTGTCTTGACGTCCCATAGTCTCACCGTCTCATCAGTCTTCCCGATACGATGAACTCTGAATCACTGGATATAGCCACAGATAATAAAGAATTAGTGTGATCACTCATGGTCTTACAGGTACCTGTCTTGACGTCGCATAGTCTCACCGTATTATCTCGACTTCCCGATACGATGAACTCTGAATCACTGGATATAGCCACAGATAATACAGAATCTGTGTGATCACTCATGGTCTTACAGGTACCTGTCTTGACGTTCCATAGTCTCACCGTCTTATCATAACTTCCCGATACGATGAACTCTGAATCACTGGATATAGCCACATCATCTACAGAATCTGTGTGACCACTCATGGTCTTACAGGTACCTGTCTTGACGTTCCATAATCTCACCGTATTATCTCTACTTCCCGATACGATGAACTCTGAATCACTGGATATAGCCACATCATCTACAGAATCTGTGTGACCACTCATGGTCTTACAGGTACCTGTCTTGACGTTCCATAGTCTCACCGTATTATCATCACTTCCCGATACGATGAACTCTGAATCACTGGATATAGCCACAGATAATACAGAATCTGTGTGACCACTCATGGTCTTACAGGTACCTGTCTTGACGTTCCATAGTCTCACCGTCTTATCATCACTTCCCGATACGATGAACTCTTAATCACTGGATATAGCCACAGATAATAAAGAATTAGTGTGATCACTCATGGTCTTACAGGTACCTGTCTTGACGTTCCATAGTCTCACCGTTTTATCTCTACTTCCCGATACGATGAACTCTGAATCACTGGATATAGCCACAGATAATAAAGAATCAGTGTGATCACTCATGGTCTTACAGGTACCTGTCTTGACGTCGCATAGTCTCACCGTATTATCTCCACTTCCCGATACGATGAACTCTGAATCACTGGATATAGCCACAGATAATACAGAATCTGTGTGACCACTCATGGTCTTACAGGTACCTGTCTTGACGTTCCATAGTCTCACCGTCTTATCATCACTTCCCGATACGATGAACTCTGAATCACTGGATATAGCCACAGATAATAAAGAATTAGTGTGATCACTCATGGTCTTACAGGTACCTGTCTTGACGTTCCATAGTCTCACCGTATTATCATCACTTCCCGATACGATGAACTCTGAATCACTGGATATAGCCACAGATAATACAGAATCTGTGTGACCACTCATGGTCTTACAGGTACCTGTCTTGACGTTCCATAGTCTCACCGTCTTATCATCACTTCCCGATACGATGAACTCTTAATCACTGGATATAGCCACAGATAATAAAGAATTAGTGTGATCACTCATGGTCTTACAGGTACCTGTCTTGACGTTCCATAGTCTCACCGTTTTATCTCTACTTCCCGATACGATGAACTCTGAATCACTGGATATAGCCACAGATAATAAAGAATCAGTGTGATCACTCATGGTCTTACAGGTACCTGTCTTGACGTCGCATAGTCTCACCGTATTATCTCTACTTCCCGATACGATGAACTCTGAATCACTGGATATAGCCACATCATCTACAGAATCTGTGTGACCACTCATGGTCTTACAGGTACCTGTCTTGACGTCCCATAGTCTCACCGTCTTATCATCACTTCCCGATACGATGAACTCTGAATCACTGGATATAGCCACAGATAATAAAGAATTAGTGTGATCACTCATGGTCTTACAGGTACCTGTCTTGACGTCCCATAGTCTCACCGTATTATCTCTACTTCCCGATACGATGAACTCTGAATCACTGGATATAGCCACAGATAATACAGAATCTGTGTGATCACTCATGGTCTTACAGGTACCTGTCTTGACGTTCCATAGTCTCACCGTCTCATCTCCACTTCCCGATACGATGAACTCTGAATCACTGGATATAGCCACAGATAATACAGAATTAGTGTGATCACTCATGGTCTTACAGGTACCTGTCTTGACGTCCCATAGTCTCACCGTCTTGTCATCACTTCCCGATACGATGAACTCTGAATCACTGGATATAGCCACATCATCTACAGAATCTGTGTGACCACTCATGGTCTTACAGGTACCTGTCTTGACGTCGCATAGTCTCACCGTATTATCTCGACTTCCCGATACGATGAACTCTGAATCACTGGATATAGCCACAGATAATAAAGAATTAGTGTGACCACTCATGGTCTTACAGGTACCTGTCTTGACGTTCCATAGTCTCACCGTCTCATCTCCACTTCCCGATACGATGAACTCTTAATCACTGGATATAGCCACAGATAATACAGAATTAGTGTGATCACTCATGGTCTTACAGGTACCTGTCTTGACGTCCCATAGTCTCACCGTCTTATCTCTACTTCCCGATACGATGAACTCTGAATCACTGGATATAGCCACAGATAATACATAATGTGTGTGATCACTCATGGTCTTACAGGTACCTGTCTTGACGTCCCATAGTCTCACCGTCTTATCATAACTTCCCGATACGATGAACTCTGAATCACTGGATATAGCCACAGATAATACAGAATCTGTGTGACCACTCATGGTCTTACAGGTACCTGTCTTGACGTCCCATAGTCTCACCGTCTCATCAGTCTTCCCGATACGATGAACTCTGAATCACTGGATATAGCCACAGATAATAAAGAATTAGTGTGATCACTCATGGTCTTACAGGTACCTGTCTTGACGTCGCATAGTCTCACCGTATTATCTCGACTTCCCGATACGATGAACTCTGAATCACTGGATATAGCCACAGATAATACAGAATCTGTGTGATCACTCATGGTCTTACAGGTACCTGTCTTGACGTTCCATAGTCTCACCGTCTTATCATAACTTCCCGATACGATGAACTCTGAATCACTGGATATAGCCACATCATCTACAGAATCTGTGTGACCACTCATGGTCTTACAGGTACCTGTCTTGACGTCCCATAGTCTCACCGTTTTATCTCCACTTCCCGATACGATGAACTCTGAATCACTGGATATAGCCACATCATCTACAGAATCTGTGTGACCACTCATGGTCTTACAGGTACCTGTCTTGACGTCCCATAGTCTCACCGTCTTATCATCACTTCCCGATACGATGAACTCTGAATCACTGGATATAGCCACAGATAATAAAGAATTAGTGTGATCACTCATGGTCTTACAGGTACCTGTCTTGACGTCCCATAGTCTCACCGTCTTATCATAACTTCCCGATACGATGAACTCTGAATCACTGGATATAGCCACAGATAATACAGAATCTGTGTGACCACTCATGGTCTTACAGGTACCTGTCTTGACGTCCCATAGTCTCACCGTCTTATCATAACTTCCCGATACGATGAACTCTGAATCACTGGATATAGCCACAGATAATAAAGAATTAGTGTGATCACTCATGGTCTTACAGGTACCTGTCTTGACGTCCCATAGTCTCACCGTCTTATCATAACTTCCCGATACGATGAACTCTGAATCACTGGATATAGCCACAGATAATAAAGAATTAGTGTGATCACTCATGGTCTTACAGGTACCTGTCTTGACGTCCCATAGTCTCACCGTCTAATCATAACTTCCCGATACGATGAACTCTGAATCACTGGATATAGCCACAGATAATAAAGAATTAGTGTGACCACTCATGGTCTTACAGGTACCTGTCTTGACGTTCCATAGTCTCACCGTCTTGTCATCACTTCCCGATACGATGAACTCTGAATCACTGGATATAGCCACATCATCTACAGAATCTGTGTGACCACTCATGGTCTTACAGGTACCTGTCTTGACGTCCCATAGTCTCACCGTCTTATCATAACTTCCCGATACGATGAACTCTGAATCACTGGATATAGCCACAGATAATAAAGAATTAGTGTGACCACTCATGGTCTTACAGGTACCTGTCTTGACGTTCCATAGTCTCACCGTCTAATCTGCACTTCCCAATACGATGAACTCTGAATCACTGGATATAGTCACAGATAATAAAGAATTAGTGTGACCACTCATGGTCTTACAGGTACCTGTCTTGACGTCCCATAGTCTCACCGTCTTATCTCTACTTCCCGATACGATGAACTCTGAATCACTGGATATAGCCACATCATCTACAGAATCTGTGTGACCACTCATGGTCTTACAGGTACCTGTCTTGACGTTCCATAGTCTCACCGTATTATCTCGACTTCCCGATACGATGAACTCTGAATCACTGGATATAGCCACAGATAATACAGAATCTGTGTGACCACTCATGGTCTTACAGGTACCTGTCTTGACGTCCCATAGTCTCACCGTCTAATCATAACTTCACGATACGATGAACTCTGAATCACTGGATATAGCCACAGATAATAAAGAATTAGTGTGACCACTCATGGTCTTACAGGTACCTGTCTTGACGTTCCATAGTCTCACCGTATTATCTCTACTTCCCGATACGATGAACTCTGAATCACTGGATATAGCCACAGATGTTACATAATGTGTGTGACCACTCATGGTCTTACAGGTACCTGTCTTGACGTTCCATAGTCTCACCGTCTTGTCATCACTTCCCGATACGATGAACTCTGAATCACTGGATATAGCCACAGATAATAAAGAATTAGTGTGATCACTCATGGTCTTACAGGTACCTGTCTTGACGTTCCATAGTCTCACCGTCTAATCATAACTTCCCGATACGATGAACTCTGAATCACTGGATATAGCCACATCATCTACAGAATCTGTGTGACCACTCATGGTCTTACAGGTACCTGTCTTGACGTTCCATAGTCTCACCGTCTTGTCATCACTTCCCGATACGATGAACTCTGAATCACTGGATATAGCCACAGATAATACAGAATCTGTGTGACCACTCATGGTCTTACAGGTACCTGTCTTGACGTCCCATAGTCTCACCGTCTTATCATCACTTCCCGATACGATGAACTCTGAATCACTGGATATAGCCACAGATAATAAAGAATTAGTGTGATCACTCATGGTCTTACAGGTACCTGTCTTGACGTTCCATAGTCTCACCGTCTTATCATAACTTCCCGATACGATGAACTCTGAATCACTGGATATAGCCACAGATAATAAAGAATTAGTGTGATCACTCATGGTCTTACAGGTACCTGTCTTGACGTCCCATAGTCTCACCGTCTCATCTCCACTTCCCGATACGATGAACTCTGAATCACTGGATATAGCCACAGATAATAAAGAATTAGTGTGATCACTCATGGTCTTACAGGTACCTGTCTTGACGTCCCATAGTCTCACCGTCTCATCTCCACTTCCCGATACGATGAACTCTGAATCACTGGATATAGCCACAGATAATAAAGAATTAGTGTGATCACTCATGGTCTTACAGGTACCTGTCTTGACGTCCCATAGTCTCACCGTCTCATCTCCACTTCCCGATACGATGAACTCTGAATCACTGGATATAGCCACAGATAATAAAGAATTAGTGTGATCACTCATGGTCTTACAGGTACCTGTCTTGACGTCCCATAGTCTCACCGTCTTGTCATCACTTCCCGATACGATGAACTCTGAATCACTGGATATAGCCACAGATAATACAGAATTAGTGTGACCACTCATGGTCTTACAGGTACCTGTCTTGACGTCCCATAGTCTCAACGTATTATCATAACTTCCCGATACGATGAACTCTGAATCACTGGATATAGCCACAGATAATACAGAATTAGTGTGACCACTCATGGTCTTACAGGTACCTGTCTTGACATCCCATAGTCTCAACGTATTATCATAACTTCCCGATACGATGAACTCTGAATCACTGGATATAGCCACAGATAATACAGAATCTGTGTGACCACTCATGGTCTTACAGGTACCTGTCTTGACGTCCCATAGTCTCACCGTCTCATCTCCACTTCCCGATACGATGAACTCTGAATCACTGGATATAGCCACAGATAATAAAGAATCAGTGTGATCACTCATGGTCTTACAGGTACCTGTCTTGACGTCGCATAGTCTCACCGTATTATCTCGACTTCCCGATACGATGAACTCTGAATCACTGGATATAGCCACAGATAATAAAGAATTAGTGTGACCACTCATGGTCTTACAGGTACCTGTCTTGACGTCCCATAGTCTCACCGTCTTATCATAACTTCCCGATACGATGAACTCTGAATCACTGGATATAGCCACAGATAATACAGAATCTGTGTGACCACTCATGGTCTTACAGGTACCTGTCTTGACGTCCCATAGTCTCACCGTCTTATCATCACTTCCCGATACGATGAACTCTGAATCACTGGATATAGCCACAGATAATAAAGAATTAGTGTGATCACTCATGGTCTTACAGGTACCTGTCTTGACGTCCCATAGTCTCACCGTCTTATCATAACTTCCCGATACGATGAACTCTGAATCACTGGATATAGCCACAGATAATACAGAATCTGTGTGACCACTCATGGTCTTACAGGTACCTGTCTTGACGTCCCATAGTCTCACCGTCTTATCATAACTTCCCGATACGATGAACTCTGAATCACTGGATATAGCCACAGATAATACAGAATCTGTGTGACCACTCATGGTCTTACAGGTACCTGTCTTGACGTTCCATAGTCTCACCGTTTTATCTCGACTTCCCGATACGATGAACTCTGAATCACTGGATATAGCCACAGATAATAAAGAATCTGTGTGACCACTCATGGTCTTACAGGTACCTGTCTTGACGTCCCATAGTCTCACCGTATTATCATAACTTCCCGATACGATGAACTCTGAATCACTGGATATAGCCACAGATAATAAAGAATCTGTGTGACCACTCATGGTCTTACAGGTACCTGTCTTGACGTCCCATAGTCTCACCGTTTTATCTCCACTTCCCGATACGATGAACTCTGAATCACTGGATATAGCCACATCATCTACAGAATCTGTGTGACCACTCATGGTCTTACAGGTACCTGTCTTGACGTCCCATAGTCTCACCGTCTTATCATCACTTCCCGATACGATGAACTCTGAATCACTGGATATAGCCACAGATAATAAAGAATTAGTGTGATCACTCATGGTCTTACAGGTACCTGTCTTGACGTCCCATAGTCTCACCGTCTTATCATAACTTCCCGATACGATGAACTCTGAATCACTGGATATAGCCACAAATAATAAAGAATTAGTGTGATCACTCATGGTCTTACAGGTACCTGTCTTGACGTCCCATAGTCTCACCGTCTTGTCATCACTTCCCGATACGATGAACTCTGAATCACTGGATATAGCCACAGATAATAAAGAATTAGTGTGATCACTCATGGTCTTACAGGTACCTGTCTTGACGTTCCATAGTCTCACCGTATTATCATCACTTCCCGATACGATGAACTCTGAATCACTGGATATAGCCACATCATCTACAGAATCTGTGTGACCACTCATGGTCTTACAGGTACCTGTCTTGACGTCCCATAGTCTCACCGTCTTATCATAACTTCCCGATACGATGAACTCTGAATCACTGGATATAGCCACAGATAATACAGAATCTGTGTGACCACTCATGGTCTTACAGGTACCTGTCTTGACGTCCCATAGTCTCACCGTATTATCTCTACTTCCCGATACGATGAACTCTGAATCACTGGATATAGCCACATCATCTACAGAATCTGTGTGACCACTCATGGTCTTACAGGTACCTGTCTTGACGTCCCATAGTCTCACCGTCTAATCATAACTTCCCGATACGATGAACTCTGAATCACTGGATATAGCCACATCATCTACAGAATCTGTGTGACCACTCATGGTCTTACAGGTACCTGTCTTGACGTCCCATAGTCTCACCGTCTAATCATCACTTCCCGATACGATGAACTCTGAATCACTGGATATAGCCACAGATAATAAAGAATTAGTGTGATCACTCATGGTCTTACAGGTACCTGTCTTTACGTCCCATAGTCTCACCGTCTTATCATAACTTCCCGATACGATGAACTCTGAATCACTGGATATAGCCACAGATAATACAGAATCTGTGTGACCACTCATGGTCTTACAGGTACCTGTCTTGACGTCCCATAGTCTCACCGTATTATCTCGACTTCCCGATACGATGAACTCTGAATCACTGGATATAGCCACAGATAATAAAGAATTAGTGTGACCACTCATGGTCTTACAGGTACCTGTCTTGACGTTCCATAGTCTCACCGTCTTATCATAACTTCCCGATACGATGAACTCTGAATCACTGGATATAGCCACAGATAATACAGAATCTGTGTGACCACTCATGGTCTTACAGGTACCTGTCTTGACGTCCCATAGTCTCACCGTCTAATCATAACTTCCCGATACGATGAACTCTGAATCACTGGATATAGCCACAGATAATACAGAATCTGTGTGACCACTCATGGTCTTACAGGTACCTGTCTTGACGTTCCATAGTCTCACCGTCTTATCATAACTTCCCGATACGATGAACTCTGAATCACTGGATATAGCCACAGATAATAAAGAATTAGTGTGACCACTCATGGTCTTACAGGTACCTGTCTTGACGTCCCATAGTCTCACCGTCTTATCATAACTTCCCGATACGATGAACTCTGAATCACTGGATATAGCCACAGATAATACAGAATCTGTGTGACCACTCATGGTCTTACAGGTACCTGTCTTGACGTCCCATAGTCTCACCGTCTTATCATAACTTCCCGATACGATGAACTCTGAATCACTGGATATAGCCACAGATAATAAAGAATTAGTGTGACCACTCATGGTCTTACAGGTACCTGTCTTGACGTCCCATAGTCTCACCGTTTTATCTCCACTTCCCGATACGATGAACTCTGAATCACTGGATATAGCCACATCATCTACAGAATCTGTGTGACCACTCATGGTCTTACAGGTACCTGTCTTGACGTCCCATAGTCTCACCGTATAATCTCTATTCACGATACGATGAACTCTGAATCACTGGATATAGCCACAGATAATACAGAATCTGTGTGACCACTCATGGTCTTACAGGTACCTGTCTTGACGTTCCATAGTCTCACCGTCTTATCATCACTTCCCGATACGATGAACTCTGAATCACTGGATATAGCCACATCATCTACAGAATCTGTGTGACCACTCATGGTCTTACAGGTACCTGTCTTGACGTCCCATAGTCTCACCGTTTTATCTCCACTTCCCGATACGATGAACTCTGAATCACTGGATATAGCCACATCATCTACAGAATCTGTGTGACCACTCATGGTCTTACAGGTACCTGTCTTGACGTCCCATAGTCTCACCGTCTTATCATAACTTCCCGATACGATGAACTCTGAATCACTGGATATAGCCACAGATAATAAAGAATTAGTGTGACCACTCATGGTCTTACAGGTACCTGTCTTGACGTTCCATAGTCTCACCGTTTTATCATCACTTCCCGATACGATGAACTCTGAATCACTGGATATAGCCACAGATAATAAAGAATTAGTGTGACCACTCATGGTCTTACAGGTACCTGTCTTGACGTTCCATAGTCTCACCGTCTTATCATAACTTCCCGATACGATGAACTCTGAATCACTGGATATAGCCACAAATAATAAAGAATTAGTGTGATCACTCATGGTCTTACAGGTACCTGTCTTGACGTCCCATAGTCTCACCGTCTTGTCATCACTTCCCGATACGATGAACTCTGAATCACTGGATATAGCCACATCATCTACAGAATCTGTGTGACCACTCATGGTCTTACAGGTACCTGTCTTGACGTCCCATAGTCTCACCGTCTTATCATAACTTCCCGATACGATGAACTCTGAATCACTGGATATAGCCACAGATAATAAAGAATTAGTGTGACCACTCATGGTCTTACAGGTACCTGTCTTGACGTTCCATAGTCTCACCGTCTAATCTGCACTTCCCAATACGATGAACTCTGAATCACTGGATATAGTCACAGATAATAAAGAATTAGTGTGACCACTCATGGTCTTACAGGTACCTGTCTTGACGTCCCATAGTCTCACCGTCTTATCTCTACTTCCCGATACGATGAACTCTGAATCACTGGATATAGCCACATCATCTACAGAATCTGTGTGACCACTCATGGTCTTACAGGTACCTGTCTTGACGTTCCATAGTCTCACCGTCTTGTCATCACTTCCCGATACGATGAACTCTGAATCACTGGATATAGCCACAGATAATAAAGAATTAGTGTGACCACTCATGGTCTTACAGGTACCTGTCTTGACGTTCCATAGTCTCACCGTATTATCTCTACTTCCCGATACGATGAACTCTGAATCACTGGATATAGCCACATCATCTACAGAATCTGTGTGACCACTCATGGTCTTACAGGTACCTGTCTTGACGTTCCATAGTCTCACCGTCTTGTCATCACTTCCCGATACGATGAACTCTGAATCACTGGATATAGCCACAGATAATAAAGAATTAGTGTGATCACTCATGGTCTTACAGGTACCTGTCTTGACGTCCCATAGTCTCACCGTCTTATCATAACTTCCCGATACGATGAACTCTGAATCACTGGATATAGCCACAGATAATACAGAATCTGTGTGACCACTCATGGTCTTACAGGTACCTGTCTTGACGTCCCATAGTCTCACCGTCTTATCATAACTTCCCGATACGATGAACTCTGAATCACTGGATATAGCCACATCATCTACAGAATCTGTGTGACCACTCATGGTCTTACAGGTACCTGTCTTGACGTTCCATAGTCTCACCGTCTTATCATAACTTCCCGATACGATGAACTCTGAATCACTGGATATAGCCACAAATAATAAAGAATTAGTGTGATCACTCATGGTCTTACAGGTACCTGTCTTGACGTCCCATAGTCTCACCGTCTTGTCATCACTTCCCGATACGATGAACTCTGAATCACTGGATATAGCCACAGATAATAAAGAATTAGTGTGATCACTCATGGTCTTACAGGTACCTGTCTTGACGTCCCATAGTCTCACCGTATAATCTCTATTCACGATACGATGAACTCTGAATCACTGGATATAGCCACAGATAATAAAGAATTAGTGTGATCACTCATGGTCTTACAGGTACCTGTCTTGACGTCCCATAGTCTCACCGTCTCATCTCCACTTCCCGATACGATGAACTCTGAATCACTGGATATAGCCACAAATAATAAAGAATTAGTGTGATCACTCATGGTCTTACAGGTACCTGTCTTGACGTCCCATAGTCTCACCGTCTTGTCATCACTTCCCGATACGATGAACTCTGAATCACTGGATATAGCCACAGATAATACAGAATTAGTGTGACCACTCATGGTCTTACAGGTACCTGTCTTGACGTCCCATAGTCTCAACGTATTATCATAACTTCCCGATACGATGAACTCTGAATCACTGGATATAGCCACAGATAATACAGAATTAGTGTGACCACTCATGGTCTTACAGGTACCTGTCTTGACATCCCATAGTCTCAACGTATTATCATAACTTCCCGATACGATGAACTCTGAATCACTGGATATAGCCACAGATAATACAGAATCTGTGGGACCACTCATGGTCTTACAGGTACCTGTCTTGACGTCCCATAGTCTCACCGTCTCATCTCCACTTCCCGATACGATGAACTCTGAATCACTGGATATAGCCACAGATAATACAGAATCTGTGTGACCACTCATGGTCTTACAGGTACCTGTCTTGACGTCCCATAGTCTCACCGTATTATCATAACTTCCCGATACGATGAACTCTGAATCACTGGATATAGCCACAGATAATAAAGAATTAGTGTGATCACTCATGGTCTTACAGGTACCTGTCTTGACGTCGCATAGTCTCACCGTATTATCTCGACTTCCCGATACGATGAACTCTGAATCACTGGATATAGCCACAGATAATAAAGAATTAGTGTGACCACTCATGGTCTTACAGGTACCTGTCTTGACGTTCCATAGTCTCACCGTCTTGTCATCACTTCCCGATACGATGAACTCTGAATCACTGGATATAGCCACATCATCTACAGAATCTGTGTGACCACTCATGGTCTTACAGGTACCTGTCTTGACGTTCCATAGTCTCACCGTCTTATCATAACTTCCCGATACGATGAACTCTGAATCACTGGATATAGCCACAGATAATAAAGAATTAGTGTGACCACTCATGGTCTTACAGGTACCTGTCTTGACGTTCCATAGTCTCACCGTCTAATCTGCACTTCCCAATACGATGAACTCTGAATCACTGGATATAGTCACAGATAATAAAGAATTAGTGTGACCACTCATGGTCTTACAGGTACCTGTCTTGACGTCCCATAGTCTCACCGTCTTATCTCTACTTCCCGATACGATGAACTCTGAATCACTGGATATAGCCACATCATCTACAGAATCTGTGTGACCACTCATGGTCTTACAGGTACCTGTCTTGACGTTCCATAGTCTCACCGTCTTGTCATCACTTCCCGATACGATGAACTCTGAATCACTGGATATAGCCACAGATAATAAAGAATTAGTGTGATCACTCATGGTCTTACAGGTACCTGTCTTGACGTTCCATAGTCTCACCGTATTATCTCTACTTCCCGATACGATGAACTCTGAATCACTGGATATAGCCACATCATCTACAGAATCTGTGTGACCACTCATGGTCTTACAGGTACCTGTCTTGACGTTCCATAGTCTCACCGTCTTGTCATCACTTCCCGATACGATGAACTCTGAATCACTGGATATAGCCACAGATAATAAAGAATTAGTGTGATCACTCATGGTCTTACAGGTACCTGTCTTGACGTTCCATAGTCTCACCGTCTAATCATAACTTCCCGATACGATGAACTCTGAATCACTGGATATAGCCACATCATCTACAGAATCTGTGTGACCACTCATGGTCTTACAGGTACCTGTCTTGACGTCCCATAGTCTCACCGTCTAATCATAACTTCCCGATACGATGAACTCTGAATCACTGGATATAGCCACATCATCTACAGAATCTGTGTGACCACTCATGGTCTTACAGGTACCTGTCTTGACGTTCCATAGTCTCACCGTCTTATCATAACTTCCCGATACGATGAACTCTGAATCACTGGATATAGCCACAAATAATAAAGAATTAGTGTGATCACTCATGGTCTTACAGGTACCTGTCTTGACGTCCCATAGTCTCACCGTCTTGTCATCACTTCCCGATACGATGAACTCTGAATCACTGGATATAGCCACAGATAATAAAGAATTAGTGTGATCACTCATGGTCTTACAGGTACCTGTCTTGACGTCCCATAGTCTCACCGTATAATCTCTATTCACGATACGATGAACTCTGAATCACTGGATATAGCCACAGATAATAAAGAATTAGTGTGATCACTCATGGTCTTACAGGTACCTGTCTTGACGTCCCATAGTCTCACCGTCTCATCTCCACTTCCCGATACGATGAACTCTGAATCACTGGATATAGCCACAAATAATAAAGAATTAGTGTGATCACTCATGGTCTTACAGGTACCTGTCTTGACGTCCCATAGTCTCACCGTCTTGTCATCACTTCCCGATACGATGAACTCTGAATCACTGGATATAGCCACAGATAATACAGAATTAGTGTGACCACTCATGGTCTTACAGGTACCTGTCTTGACGTCCCATAGTCTCAACGTATTATCATAACTTCCCGATACGATGAACTCTGAATCACTGGATATAGCCACAGATAATACAGAATTAGTGTGACCACTCATGGTCTTACAGGTACCTGTCTTGACATCCCATAGTCTCAACGTATTATCATAACTTCCCGATACGATGAACTCTGAATCACTGGATATAGCCACAGATAATACAGAATCTGTGGGACCACTCATGGTCTTACAGGTACCTGTCTTGACGTCCCATAGTCTCACCGTCTCATCTCCACTTCCCGATACGATGAACTCTGAATCACTGGATATAGCCACAGATAATAAAGAATTAGTGTGATCACTCATGGTCTTACAGGTACCTGTCTTGACGTCCCATAGTCTCACCGTCTTATCATAACTTCCCGATACGATGAACTCTGAATCACTGGATATAGCCACAGATAATACAGAATCTGTGTGACCACTCATGGTCTTACAGGTACCTGTCTTGACGTCGCATAGTCTCACCGTATTATCTCGACTTCCCGATACGATGAACTCTGAATCACTGGATATAGCCACAGATAATAAAGAATTAGTGTGATCACTCATGGTCTTACAGGTACCTGTCTTGACGTTCCATAGTCTCACCGTCTCATCAGTACTTCCCGATACGATGAACTCTGAATCACTGGATATAGCCACAGATAATACAGAATCTGTGTGACCACTCATGGTCTTACAGGTACCTGTCTTGACGTCCCATAGTCTCACCGTCTTATCATAACTTCCCGATACGATGAACTCTGAATCACTGGATATAGCCACAGATAATACAGAATCTGTGTGACCACTCATGGTCTTACAGGTACCTGTCTTGACGTTCCATAGTCTCACCGTATTATTATCACTTCCCGATACGATGAACTCTGAATCACTGGATATAGCCACAGATAATACAGAATCTGTGTGATCACTCATGGTCTTACAGGTACCTGTCTTGACGTTCCATAGTCTCACCGTCTTATCATAACTTCCCGATACGATGAACTCTGAATCACTGGATATAGCCACAGATAATACAGAATCTGTGTGACCACTCATGGTCTTACAGGTACCTGTCTTGACGTTCCATAGTCTCACCGTCTTATCATCACTTCCCGATACGATGAACTCTGAATCACTGGATATAGCCACAGATAATACAGAATCTGTGTGATCACTCATGGTCTTACAGGTACCTGTCTTGACGTTCCATAGTCTCACCGTTTTATCTCTACTTCCCGATACGATTAACTCTGAATCACTGGATATAGCCACAGATAATAAAGAATCTGTGTGACCACTCATGGTCTTACAGGTACCTGTCTTGACGTCCCATAGTCTCACCGTTTTATCTCTACTTCCCGATACGATGAACTCTGAATCACTGGATATAGCCACAGATAATAAAGAATTAGTGTGATCACTCATGGTCTTACAGGTACCTGTCTTGACGTCCCATAGTCTCACCGTCTTATCATCACTTCCCGATACGATGAACTCTGAATCACTGGATATAGCCACAGATAATAAAGAATTAGTGTGATCACTCATGGTCTTACAGGTACCTGTCTTGACGTCCCATAGTCTCACCGTCTTATCATAACTTCCCGATACGATGAACTCTGAATCACTGGATATAGCCACAAATAATAAAGAATTAGTGTGATCACTCATGGTCTTACAGGTACCTGTCTTGACGTCCCATAGTCTCACCGTCTTGTCATCACTTCCCGATACGATGAACTCTGAATCACTGGATATAGCCACAGATAATAAAGAATTAGTGTGATCACTCATGGTCTTACAGGTACCTGTCTTGACGTCCCATAGTCTCACCGTATAATCTCTATTCACGATACGATGAACTCTGAATCACTGGATATAGCCACAGATAATACAGAATCTGTGTGACCACTCATGGTCTTACAGGTACCTGTCTTGACGTCCCATAGTCTCACCGTTTTATCTCCACTTCCCGATACGATGAACTCTGAATCACTGGATATAGCCACATCATCTACAGAATCTGTGTGACCACTCATGGTCTTACAGGTACCTGTCTTGACGTCCCATAGTCTCACCGTCTTATCATCACTTCCCGATACGATGAACTCTGAATCACTGGATATAGCCACAGATAATACAGAATCTGTGTGACCACTCATGGTCTTACAGGTACCTGTCTTGACGTTCCATAGTCTCACCGTATTATTATCACTTCCCGATACGATGAACTCTGAATCACTGGATATAGCCACAGATAATACAGAATCTGTGTGACCACTCATGGTCTTACAGGTACCTGTCTTGACGTCCCATAGTCTCACCGTATTATCATAACTTCCCGATACGATGAACTCTGAATCACTGGATATAGCCACAGATAATACAGAATCTGTGTGACCACTCATGGTCTTACAGGTACCTGTCTTGACGTTCCATAGTCTCACCGTTTTATCTCGACTTCCCGATACGATGAACTCTGAATCACTGGATATAGCCACAGATAATAAAGAATCTGTGTGACCACTCATGGTCTTACAGGTACCTGTCTTGACGTCCCATAGTCTCACCGTATTATCATAACTTCCCGATACGATGAACTCTGAATCACTGGATATAGCCACAGATAATACAGAATCTGTGTGACCACTCATGGTCTTACAGGTACCTGTCTTGACGTCCCATAGTCTCACCGTTTTATCTCTACTTCCCGATACGATGAACTCTGAATCACTGGATATAGCCACAGATAATACAGAATCTGTGTGACCACTCATGGTCTTACAGGTACCTGTCTTGACGTCCCATAGTCTCACCGTCTTATCATCACTTCCCGATACGATGAACTCTGAATCACTGGATATAGCCACAGATAATAAAGAATTAGTGTGATCACTCATGGTCTTACAGGTACCTGTCTTGACGTCCCATAGTCTCACCGTCTTATCATAACTTCCCGATACGATGAACTCTGAATCACTGGATATAGCCACAAATAATAAAGAATTAGTGTGATCACTCATGGTCTTACAGGTACCTGTCTTGACGTCCCATAGTCTCACCGTCTTGTCATCACTTCCCGATACGATGAACTCTGAATCACTGGATATAGCCACAGATAATAAAGAATTAGTGTGATCACTCATGGTCTTACAGGTACCTGTCTTGACGTCCCATAGTCTCACCGTATAATCTCTATTCACGATACGATGAACTCTGAATCACTGGATATAGCCACATCATCTACAGAATCTGTGTGACCACTCATGGTCTTACAGGTACCTGTCTTGACGTCCCATAGTCTCACCGTCTAATCATAACTTCCCGATACGATGAACTCTGAATCACTGGATATAGCCACAGATAATACAGAATCTGTGTGACCACTCATGGTCTTACAGGTACCTGTCTTGACGTCCCATAGTCTCACCGTATTATCTCTACTTCCCGATACGATGAACTCTGAATCACTGGATATAGCCACATCATCTACAGAATCTGTGTGACCACTCATGGTCTTACAGGTACCTGTCTTGACGTCCCATAGTCTCACCGTCTAATCATAACTTCCCGATACGATGAACTCTGAATCACTGGATATAGCCACAGATAATAAAGAATTAGTGTGATCACTCATGGTCTTACAGGTACCTGTCTTGACGTCCCATAGTCTCACCGTCTTATCATAACTTCCCGATACGATGAACTCTGAATCACTGGATATAGCCACAGATAATAAAGAATTAGTGTGATCACTCATGGTCTTACAGGTACCTGTCTTGACGTCCCATAGTCTCACCGTCTTATCATAACTTCCCGATACGATGAACTCTGAATCACTGGATATAGCCACAGATAATACAGAATCTGTGTGACCACTCATGGTCTTACAGGTACCTGTCTTGACGTCCCATAGTCTCACCGTATTATCTCGACTTCCCGATACGATGAACTCTGAATCACTGGATATAGCCACAGATAATAAAGAATTAGTGTGACCACTCATGGTCTTACAGGTACCTGTCTTGACGTTCCATAGTCTCACCGTATTATCATCACTTCCCGATACGATGAACTCTGAATCACTGGATATAGCCACAGATAATACAGAATCTGTGTGACCACTCATGGTCTTACAGGTACCTGTCTTGACGTCCCATAGTCTCACCGTATTATCATAACTTCCCGATACGATGAACTCTGAATCACTGGATATAGCCACAGATAATACAGAATCTGTGTGACCACTCATGGTCTTACAGGTACCTGTCTTGACGTCCCATAGTCTCACCGTCTTATCATAACTTCCCGATACGATGAACTCTGAATCACTGGATATAGCCACAGATAATACAGAATCTGTGTGACCACTCATGGTCTTACAGGTACCTGTCTTGACGTCCCATAGTCTCACCGTCTTATCATAACTTCCCGATACGATGAACTCTGAATCACTGGATATAGCCACAGATAATAAAGAATTAGTGTGACCACTCATGGTCTTACAGGTACCTGTCTTGACGTTCCATAGTCTCACCGTCTTATCATAACTTCCCGATACGATGAACTCTGAATCACTGGATATAGCCACAGATAATACAGAATCTGTGTGACCACTCATGGTCTTACAGGTACCTGTCTTGACGTCCCATAGTCTCACCGTCTTATCATCACTTCCCGATACGATGAACTCTGAATCACTGGATATAGCCACAGATAATACAGAATCTGTGTGACCACTCATGGTCTTACAGGTACCTGTCTTGACGTCCCATAGTCTCACCGTATTATCATAACTTCCCGATACGATGAACTCTGAATCACTGGATATAGCCACAGATAATACAGAATCTGTGTGACCACTCATGGTCTTACAGGTACCTGTCTTTACGTCCCATAGTCTCACCGTCTAATCATAACTTCCCGATACGATGAACTCTGAATCACTGGATATAGCCACAGATAATACAGAATCTGTGTGACCACTCATGGTCTTACAGGTACCTGTCTTGACGTTCCATAGTCTCACCGTATTATCTCCACTTCCCGATACGATGAACTCTGAATCACTGGATATAGCCACAGATAATACAGAATCTGTGTGACCACTCATGGTCTTACAGGTACCTGTCTTGACGTCCCATAGTCTCACCGTATTATCATAACTTCCCGATACGATGAACTCTGAATCACTGGATATAGCCACAGATAATACAGAATCTGTGTGATCACTCATGGTCTTACAGGTACCTGTCTTGACGTTCCATAGTCTCACCGTTTTATCTCTACTTCCCGATACGATTAACTCTGAATCACTGGATATAGCCACAGATAATAAAGAATTAGTGTGACCACTCATGGTCTTACAGGTACCTGTCTTGACGTCCCATAGTCTCACCGTATTATCTCTACTTCCCGATACGATGAACTCTGAATCACTGGATATAGATAATACAGAATCTGTGTGATCACTCATGGTCTTACAGGTACCTGTCTTGACGTTCCATAGTCTCACCGTTTTATCTCTACTTCCCGATACGATTAACTCTGAATCACTGGATATAGCCACAGATAATACAGAATCTGTGTGACCACTCATGGTCTTACAGGTACCTGTCTTGACGTCCCATAGTCTCACCTTACACTTCCCGATACGATGAACTCTGAATCACTGGATATGATCTACAGAATCTGTGTGACCACTCATGGTCTTACAGGTACCTGTCTTGACGTCCCATAGTCTCATAATCATAATCCCGATACGATGAACTCTGAATCACTGGATATAGCCACAGATAATACAGAATCTGTGTGACCACTCATGGTCTTACAGGTACCTGTCTTGACGTCCCATAGTCTCACCGTCTCATCTCCACTTCCCGATACGATGAACTCTGAATCACTGGATATAGCCACAGATAATACAGAATCTGTGTGACCACTCATGGTCTTACAGGTACCTGTCTTGACGTCCCATAGTCTCACCGTCTAATCATAACTTCCCGATACGATGAACTCTGAATCACTGGATATAGCCACAGATAATACAGAATCTGTGTGACCACTCATGGTCTTACAGGTACCTGTCTTGACGTCCCATAGTCTCACCGTCTTATCATCACTTCCCGATACGATGAACTCTGAATCACTGGATATAGCCACAGATAATACAGAATCTGTGTGATCACTCATGGTCTTACAGGTACCTGTCTTGACGTCCCATAGTCTCACCGTCTTATCATCACTTCCCGATACGATGAACTCTGAATCACTGGATATAGCCACAGATAATAAAGAATTAGTGTGATCACTCATGGTCTTACAAGTACCTGTCTTGACGTCCCATAGTCTCACCGTCTTATCATAACTTCCCGATACGATGAACTCTTAATCACTGGATATAGCCACAGATCATGCATAACTAGTGTGACCACTCATGGTCTTACAGGTACCTGTCTTGACGTCCCATAGTCTCACCGTCTCATCAGTCTTCCCGATACGATGAACTCTGAATCACTGGATATAGCCACAGATAATAAAGAATTAGTGTGATCACTCATGGTCTTACAGGTACCTGTCTTGACGTCGCATAGTCTCACCGTATTATCTCGACTTCCCGATACGATTAACTCTGAATCACTGGATATAGCCACAGATAATACAGAATTAGTGTGACCACTCATGGTCTTACAGGTACCTGTCTTGACGTCCCATAGTCTCACCGTATTATCTCTACTTCCCGATACGATGAACTCTGAATCACTGGATATAGCCACATCATCTACAGAATCTGTGTGACCACTCATGGTCTTACAGGTACCTGTCTTGACGTCCCATAGTCTCACCGTATTATCATAACATCCCGATACGATGAACTCTGAATCACTGGATATAGCCACAGATAATACAGAATTAGTGTGATCACTCATGGTCTTACAGGTACCTGTCTTGACGTCCCATAGTCTCACCGTATAATCTCTATTCACGATACGATGAACTCTGAATCACTGGATATAGCCACAGATAATACAGAATCTGTGTGACCACTCATGGTCTTACAGGTACCTTTCTTGACGTCCCATAGTCTCACCGTATTATCTCAACTTCCCGATACGATGAACTCTGAATCACTGGATATAGCCACATCATCTACAGAATCTGTGTGACCACTCATGGTCTTACAGGTACCTGTCTTGACGTCCCATAGTCTCACCGTCTTATCATCACTTCCCGATACGATGAACTCTGAATCACTGGATATAGCCACAGATAATACAGAATCTGTGTGACCACTCATGGTCTTACAGGTACCTGTCTTGACGTCCCATAGTCTCACCGTATTATCATAACTTCCCGATACGATGAACTCTGAATCACTGGATATAGCCACATCATCTACAGAATCTGTGTGACCACTCATGGTCTTACAGGTACCTGTCTTGACGTCCCATAGTCTCACCGTCTAATCATAACTTCCCGATACGATGAACTCTGAATCACTGGATATAGCCACAGATAATACAGAATCTGTGTGATCACTCATGGTCTTACAGGTACCTGTCTTGACGTCCCATAGTCTCACCGTATTATCTCCACTTCCCGATACGATGAACTCTGAATCACTGGATATAGCCACAGATAATACAGAATCTGTGTGACCACTCATGGTCTTACTGGTACCTGTCTTGACGTCACATAGTCTCACCGTATTATCTCTACTTCCCGATACGATGAACTCTGAATCACTGGATATAGCCACAGATAATACAGAATCTGTGTGACCACTCATGGTCTTACTGGTACCTGTCTTGACGTCACATAGTCTCACCGTATTATCTCTACTTCCCGATACGATGAACTCTGAATCACTGGATATAGCCACAGATAATACAGAATCTGTGTGACCACTCATGGTCTTACAGGTACCTTTCTTGACGTCCCATAGTCTCACCGTATTATCTCAACTTCCCGATACGATGAACTCTGAATCACTGGATATAGCCACAGATAATACAGAATCTGTGTGACCACTCATGGTCTTACAGGTACCTGTCTTGACGTCCCATAGTCTCACCGTCTTATCATCACTTCCCGATACGATGAACTCTGAATCACTGGATATAGCCACAGATAATACAGAATCTGTGTGATCACTCATGGTCTTACAGGTACCTGTCTTGACGTCCCATAGTCTCACCGTATTATCTCCACTTCCCGATACGATGAACTCTGAATCACTGGATATAGCCACAGATAATACAGAATCTGTGTGACCACTCATGGTCTTACTGGTACCTGTCTTGACGTCACATAGTCTCACCGTATTATCTCTACTTCCCGATACGATGAACTCTGAATCACTGGATATAGCCACAGATAATACAGAATCTGTGTGACCACTCATGGTCTTACAGGTACCTTTCTTGACGTCCCATAGTCTCACCGTATTATCTCAACTTCCCGATACGATGAACTCTGAATCACTGGATATAGCCACAGATAATACAGAATCTGTGTGACCACTCATGGTCTTACAGGTACCTGTCTTGACGTCCCATAGTCTCACCGTCTTATCATCACTTCCCGATACGATGAACTCTGAATCACTGGATATAGCCACAGATAATACAGAATCTGTGTGATCACTCATGGTCTTACAGGTACCTGTCTTGACGTCCCATAGTCTCACCGTCTAATCATAACTTCCCGATACGATGAACTCTGAATCACTGGATATAGCCACAGATAATACAGAATCTGTGTGACCACTCATGGTCTTACAGGTACCTGTCTTGACGTCCATAGTCTCACCGTATTATCTCCACTTCCCGATACGATGAACTCTGAATCACTGGATATAGCCACAGATAATACAGAATCTGTGTGACCACTCATGGTCTTACAGGTACCTGTCTTGACGTCCCATAGTCTCACCGTATTATCATAACTTCCCGATACGATTAACTCTGAATCACTGGATATAGCCACAGATAATAAAGAATTAGTGTGACCACTCATGGTCTTACAGGTACCTGTCTTGACGTCCCATAGTCTCACCGTATTATCTCTACTTCCCGATACGATGAACTCTGAATCACTGGATATAGCCACATCATCTACAGAATCTGTGTGACCACTCATGGTCTTACAGGTACCTGTCTTGACGTCCCATAGTCTCACCGTATTATCATAACATCCCGATACGATGAACTCTGAATCACTGGATATAGCCACAGATAATACAGAATCTGTGTGACCACTCATGGTCTTACAGGTACCTGTCTTGACGTCCCATAGTCTCACCGTCTCATCTCCACTTCCCGATACGATGAACTCTGAATCACTGGATATAGCCACAGATAATACAGAATCTGTGTGACCACTCATGGTCTTACAGGTACCTGTCTTGACGTCCCATAGTCTCACCGTCTAATCATAACTTCCCGATACGATGAACTCTGAATCACTGGATATAGCCACAGATAATACAGAATCTGTGTGACCACTCATGGTCTTACAGGTACCTGTCTTGACGTTCCATAGTCTCACCGTCTTATCATCACTTCCCGATACGATGAACTCTTAATCACTGGATATAGCCACAGATAATAAAGAATTAGTGTGATCACTCATGGTCTTACAGGTACCTGTCTTGACGTTCCATAGTCTCACCGTTTTATCTCTACTTCCCGATACGATGAACTCTTAATCACTGGATATAGCCACAGATCATGCATAACTAGTGTGACCACTCATGGTCTTACAGGTACCTGTCTTGACGTCCCATAGTCTCACCTTCTCATCAGTCTTCCCGATACGATGAACTCTGAATCACTGGATATAGCCACAGATAATACAGAATTAGTGTGATCACTCATGGTCTTACAGGTACCTGTCTTGACGTCCCATAGTCTCACCGTCTCATCTCCACTTCCCGATACGATGAACTCTGAATCACTGGATATAGCCACAGATAATACAGAATCTGTGTGACCACTCATGGTCTTACAGGTACCTGTCTTGACGTCCCATAGTCTCACCGTATTATCTCTACTTCCCGATACGATGAACTCTGAATCACTGGATATAGCCACAGATAATACAGAATCTGTGTGACCACTCATGGTCTTACAGGTACCTTTCTTGACGTCCCATAGTCTCACCGTATTATCTCAACTTCCCGATACGATGAACTCTGAATCACTGGATATAGCCACAGATAATACAGAATCTGTGTGACCACTCATGGTCTTACAGGTACCTGTCTTGACGTCCCATAGTCTCACCGTCTTATCATCACTTCCCGATACGATGAACTCTGAATCACTGGATATAGCCACAGATAATACAGAATCTGTGTGATCACTCATGGTCTTACAGGTACCTGTCTTGACGTCCCATAGTCTCACCGTCTAATCATAACTTCCCGATACGATGAACTCTGAATCACTGGATATAGCCACAGATAATACAGAATCTGTGTGACCACTCATGGTCTTACAGGTACCTGTCTTGACGTCCCATAGTCTCACCGTATTATCTCCACTTCCCGATACGATGAACTCTGAATCACTGGATATAGCCACAGATAATACAGAATCTGTGTGACCACTCATGGTCTTACAGGTACCTGTCTTGACGTCCCATAGTCTCACCGTATTATCATAACTTCCCGATACGATTAACTCTGAATCACTGGATATAGCCACAGATAATAAAGAATTAGTGTGACCACTCATGGTCTTACAGGTACCTGTCTTGACGTCCCATAGTCTCACCGTATTATCTCTACTTCCCGATACGATGAACTCTGAATCACTGGATATAGCCACATCATCTACAGAATCTGTGTGACCACTCATGGTCTTACAGGTACCTGTCTTGACGTCCCATAGTCTCACCGTCTTATCATCACTTCCCGATACGATGAACTCTGAATCACTGGATATAGCCACAGATAATACAGAATCTGTGTGACCACTCATGGTCTTACAGGTACCTTTCTTGACGTCCCATAGTCTCACCGTATTATCTCAACTTCCCGATACGATGAACTCTGAATCACTGGATATAGCCACAGATAATACAGAATCTGTGTGACCACTCATGGTCTTACAGGTACCTGTCTTGACGTCCCATAGTCTCACCGTCTTATCATCACTTCCCGATACGATGAACTCTGAATCACTGGATATAGCCACAGATAATACAGAATCTGTGTGATCACTCATGGTCTTACAGGTACCTGTCTTGACGTCCCATAGTCTCACCGTCTAATCATAACTTCCCGATACGATGAACTCTGAATCACTGGATATAGCCACAGATAATACAGAATCTGTGTGACCACTCATGGTCTTACAGGTACCTGTCTTGACGTCCCATAGTCTCACCGTATTATCTCCACTTCCCGATACGATGAACTCTGAATCACTGGATATAGCCACAGATAATACAGAATCTGTGTGACCACTCATGGTCTTACAGGTACCTGTCTTGACGTCCCATAGTCTCACCGTATTATCATAACTTCCCGATACGATTAACTCTGAATCACTGGATATAGCCACAGATAATAAAGAATTAGTGTGACCACTCATGGTCTTACAGGTACCTGTCTTGACGTCCCATAGTCTCACCGTATTATCTCTACTTCCCGATACGATGAACTCTGAATCACTGGATATAGCCACATCATCTACAGAATCTGTGTGACCACTCATGGTCTTACAGGTACCTGTCTTGACGTCCCATAGTCTCACCGTCTTATCATCACTTCCCGATACGATGAACTCTGAATCACTGGATATAGCCACAGATAATACAGAATCTGTGTGACCACTCATGGTCTTACAGGTACCTGTCTTGACGTCCCATAGTCTCACCGTATTATCATAACTTCCCGATACGATGAACTCTGAATCACTGGATATAGCCACAGATAATACAGAATCTGTGTGACCACTCATGGTCTTACAGGTACCTGTCTTGACGTCCCATAGTCTCACCGTCTAATCATAACTTCCCGATACGATGAACTCTGAATCACTGGATATAGCCACAGATAATACAGAATCTGTGTGACCACTCATGGTCTTACAGGTACCTGTCTTGACGTCCCATAGTCTCACCGTATTATCTCCACTTCCCGATACGATGAACTCTGAATCACTGGATATAGCCACAGATAATACAGAATCTGTGTGACCACTCATGGTCTTACAGGTACCTGTCTTGACGTCCCATAGTCTCACCGTCTAATCATAACTTCCCGATACGATGAACTCTGAATCACTGGATATAGCCACAGCATTTACATAATGTGTGTGACCACTCATGGTCTTACAGGTACCTGTCTTGACGTTCCATAGTCTCACCGTTTTATCTCTACTTCCCGATACGATTAACTCTGAATCACTGGATATAGCCACAGATAATAAAGAATTAGTGTGACCACTCATGGTCTTACAGGTACCTGTCTTGACGTCCCATAGTCTCACCGTATTATCTCTACTTCCCGATACGATGAACTCTGAATCACTGGATATAGCCACATCATCTACAGAATCTGTGTGACCACTCATGGTCTTACAGGTACCTGTCTTGACGTCCCATAGTCTCACCGTATTATCATAACATCCCGATACGATGAACTCTGAATCACTGGATATAGCCACAGATAATACAGAATCTGTGTGACCACTCATGGTCTTACAGGTACCTGTCTTGACGTCCCATAGTCTCACCGTCTAATCATAACTTCCCGATACGATGAACTCTGAATCACTGGATATAGCCACAGCATTTACATAATGTAACCACTCATGGTCTTACAGGTACCTGTCTTGACGTCCCATAGTCTCACCGTCTAATCATAACTTCCCGATACGATGAACTCTGAATCACTGGATATAGCCACAGATAATACAGAATCTGTGTGACCACTCATGGTCTTACAGGTACCTGTCTTGACGTCCCATAGTCTCACCGTCTTATCATAACTTCCCGATACGATGAACTCTGAATCACTGGATATAGCCACAGATAATACAGAATCTGTGTGATCACTCATGGTCTTACAGGTACCTGTCTTGACGTCCCATAGTCTCACCGTCTTATCATCACTTCCCGATACGATGAACTCTGAATCACTGGATATAGCCACAGATAATACAGAATCTGTGTGACCACTCATGGTCTTACAGGTACCTGTCTTGACGTCCCATAGTCTCACCGTCTTATCATAACTTCCCGATACGATGAACTCTGAATCACTGGATATAGCCACAGATAATACAGAATCTGTGTGATCACTCATGGTCTTACAGGTACCTGTCTTGACGTCCCATAGTCTCACCGTCTTATCATCACTTCCCGATACGATGAACTCTGAATCACTGGATATAGCCACAGATAATACAGAATCTGTGTGACCACTCATGGTCTTACAGGTACCTGTCTTGACGTCCCATAGTCTCACCGTCTTATCATAACTTCCCGATACGATGAACTCTGAATCACTGGATATAGCCACAGATAATACAGAATCTGTGTGATCACTCATGGTCTTACAGGTACCTGTCTTGACGTTCCATAGTCTCACCGTTCTATCTCTACTTCCCGATACGATGAACTCTGAATCACTGGATATAGCCACAGATAATAAAGAATTAGTGTGACCACTCATGGTCTTACAGGTACCTGTCTTGACGTCCCATAGTCTCACCGTATTATCTCTACTTCCCGATACGATGAACTCTGAATCACTGGATATAGCCACAGATAATACAGAATCTGTGTGACCACTCATGGTCTTACAGGTACCTGTCTTGACGTCGCATAGTCTCACCGTATTATCTCTACTTCCCGATACGATGAACTCTGAATCACTGGATATAGCCACATCATCTACAGAATCTGTGTGACCACTCATGGTCTTACAGGTACCTGTCTTGACGTCCCATAGTCTCACCGTCTAATCATAACTTCCCGATACGATGAACTCTGAATCACTGGATATAGCCACAGCATTTACATAATGTGTGTGACCACTCATGGTCTTACAGGTACCTGTCTTGACGTTCCATAGTCTCACCGTCTCATCAGTCTTCCCGATACGATGAACTCTGAATCACTGGATATAGCCACAGATAATAAAGAATTAGTGTGATCACTCATGGTCTTACAGGTACCTGTCTTGACGTCGCATAGTCTCACCGTATTATCTCGACTTCCCGATACGATTAACTCTGAATCACTGGATATAGCCACAGATAATACAGAATCTGTGTGACCACTCATGGTCTTACAGGTACCTGTCTTGACGTCGCATAGTCTCACCGTATTATCTCTACTTCCCGATACGATGAACTCTGAATCACTGGATATAGCCACATCATCTACAGAATCTGTGTGACCACTCATGGTCTTACAGGTACCTGTCTTGACGTTCCATAGTCTCACCGTATTATCTCGACTTCCCGATACGATGAACTCTGAATCACTGGATATAGCCACAGATAATACAGAATCTGTGTGATCACTCATGGTCTTACAGGTACCTGTCTTGACGTCCCATAGTCTCACCGTCTAATCATAACTTCCCGATACGATGAACTCTGAATCACTGGATATAGCCACAGATAATACAGAATCTGTGTGACCACTCATGGTCTTACAGGTACCTGTCTTGACGTCCCATAGTCTCACCGTTTTATCTCTACTTCCCGATACGATGAACTCTGAATCACTGGATATAGCCACAGATAATACAGAATCTGTGTGACCACTCATGGTCTTACAGGTACCTGTCTTGACGTTCCATAGTCTCACCGTATTATCTCGACTTCCCGATACGATGAACTCTGAATCACTGGATATAGCCACATCATCTACAGAATCTGTGTGACCACTCATGGTCTTACAGGTACCTGTCTTGACGTTCCATAGTCTCACCGTTTTATCTCTACTTCCCGATACGATGAACTCTGAATCACTGGATATAGCCACAGATAATACAGAATCTGTGTGACCACTCATGGTCTTACAGGTACCTGTCTTGACGTCCCATAGTCTCACCGTCTAATCATAACTTCCCGATACGATGAACTCTGAATCACTGGATATAGCCACAGATAATACAGAATCTGTGTGACCACTCATGGTCTTACAGGTACCTGTCTTGACGTCCCATAGTCTCACCGTCTAATCATAACTTCCCGATACGATGAACTCTGAATCACTGGATATAGCCACAGATAATACAGAATCTGTGTGACCACTCATGGTCTTACAGGTACCTGTCTTGACGTCCCATAGTCTCACCGTATTATCATAACTTCCCGATACGATGAACTCTGAATCACTGGATATAGCCACAGATAATACAGAATCTGTGTGATCACTCATGGTCTTACAGGTACCTGTCTTGACGTTCCATAGTCTCACCGTTTTATCTCTACTTCCCGATACGATTAACTCTGAATCACTGGATATAGCCACAGATAATAAAGAATTAGTGTGACCACTCATGGTCTTACAGGTACCTGTCTTGACGTCCCATAGTCTCACCGTATTATCTCTACTTCCCGATACGATGAACTCTGAATCACTGGATATAGCCACATCATCTACAGAATCTGTGTGACCACTCATGGTCTTACAGGTACCTGTCTTGACGTCCCATAGTCTCACCGTATTATCATAACATCCCGATACGATGAACTCTGAATCACTGGATATAGCCACAGATAATACAGAATCTGTGTGACCACTCATGGTCTTACAGGTACCTGTCTTGACGTCCCATAGTCTCACCGTCTCATCTCCACTTCCCGATACGATGAACTCTGAATCACTGGATATAGCCACAGATAATACAGAATCTGTGTGACCACTCATGGTCTTACAGGTACCTGTCTTGACGTCCCATAGTCTCACCGTCTAATCATAACTTCCCGATACGATGAACTCTGAATCACTGGATATAGCCACAGATAATACAGAATCTGTGTGACCACTCATGGTCTTACAGGTACCTGTCTTGACGTTCCATAGTCTCACCGTCTTGTCATCACTTCCCGATACGATGAACTCTGAATCACTGGATATAGCCACAGATAATAAAGAATTAGTGTGATCACTCATGGTCTTACAGGTACCTGTCTTGACGTCTCATAGTCTCACCGTCTTATCATCACTTCCCGATACGATGAACTCTGAATCACTGGATATAGCCACAGATAATAAAGAATTAGTGTGATCACTCATGGTCTTACAGGTACCTGTCTTGACGTCCCATAGTCTCACCGTCTTATCATAACTTCCCGATACGATGAACTCTTAATCACTGGATATAGCCACAGATCATGCATAACTAGTGTGACCACTCATGGTCTTACAGGTACCTGTCTTGACGTCCCATAGTCTCACCGTCTCATCAGTCTTCCCGATACGATGAACTCTGAATCACTGGATATAGCCACAGATAATACAGAATCTGTGTGATCACTCATGGTCTTACAGGTACCTGTCTTGACGTCCCATAGTCTCACCGTCTTATCATCACTTCCCGATACGATTAACTCTGAATCACTGGATATAGCCACAGATAATACAGAATCTGTGTGACCACTCATGGTCTTACAGGTACCTGTCTTGACGTCCCATAGTCTCACCGTTTTATCTCTACTTCCCGATACGATGAACTCTGAATCACTGGATATAGCCACATCATCTACAGAATCTGTGTGACCACTCATGGTCTTACAGGTACCTGTCTTGACGTCCCATAGTCTCACCGTCTTATCATCACTTCCCGATACGATGAACTCTGAATCACTGGATATAGCCACAGATAATACAGAATCTGTGTGACCACTCATGGTCTTACTGGTACCTGTCTTGACGTCACATAGTCTCACCGTATTATCTCTACTTCCCGATACGATGAACTCTGAATCACTGGATATAGCCACAGATAATACAGAATCTGTGTGACCACTCATGGTCTTACTGGTACCTGTCTTGACGTCCCATAGTCTCACCGTCTTATCTCGACTTCCCGATACGATGAACTCTGAATCACTGGATATAGCCACAGATAATAAAGAATTAGTGTGACCACTCATGGTCTTACAGGTACCTGTCTTGACGTCCAATAGTCTCACCGTCTTATCATCACTTCCCGATACGATGAACTCAGAATCACTGGATATAGCCACAGATAATAAAGAATTAGTGTGATCACTCATGGTCTTACAGGTACCTGTCTTGACGTCCCATAGTCTCACCGTCTTATCATAACTTCCCGATACGATGAACTCTGAATCACTGGATATAGCCACAGATAATACAGAATCTGTGTGACCACTCATGGTCTTACAGGTACCTGTCTTGACGTCGCATAGTCTCACCGTATTATCTCGACTTCCCGATACGATTAACTCTGAATCACTGGATATAGCCACAGATAATAAAGAATTAGTGTGATCACTCATGGTCTTACAGGTACCTGTCTTGACGTCCCATAGTCTCACCGTCTTATCATCACTTCCCGATACGATGAACTCTGAATCACTGGATATAGCCACAGATAATACAGAATCTGTGTGATCACTCATGGTCTTACAGGTACCTGTCTTGACGTTCCATAGTCTCACCGTTTTATCTCTACTTCCCGATACGATTAACTCTGAATCACTGGATATAGCCACAGATAATAAAGAATTAGTGTGACCACTCATGGTCTTACAGGTACCTGTCTTGACGTCCCATAGTCTCACCGTATTATCTCTACTTCCCGATACGATGAACTCTGAATCACTGGATATAGCCACATCATCTACAGAATCTGTGTGACCACTCATGGTCTTACAGGTACCTGTCTTGACGTCCCATAGTCTCACCGTATTATCATAACATCCCGATACGATGAACTCTGAATCACTGGATATAGCCACAGATAATACAGAATCTGTGTGACCACTCATGGTCTTACAGGTACCTGTCTTGACGTCCCATAGTCTCACCGTCTCATCTCCACTTCCCGATACGATGAACTCTGAATCACTGGATATAGCCACAGATAATACAGAATCTGTGTGACCACTCATGGTCTTACAGGTACCTGTCTTGACGTCCCATAGTCTCACCGTCTTATCTCGACTTCCCGATACGATGAACTCTGAATCACTGGATATAGCCACAGATAATAAAGAATTAGTGTGACCACTCATGGTCTTACAGGTACCTGTCTTGACGTTCCATAGTCTCACCGTCTTATCATCACTTCCCGATACGATGAACTCTGAATCACTGGATATAGCCACAGATAATACAGAATCTGTGTGATCACTCATGGTCTTACAGGTACCTGTCTTGACGTCCCATAGTCTCACCGTCTTATCATCACTTCCCGATACGATGAACTCTGAATCACTGGATATAGCCACAGATAATAAAGAATTAGTGTGATCACTCATGGTCTTACAGGTACCTGTCTTGACGTCCCATAGTCTCACCGTCTTATCATCACTTCCCGATACGATGAACTCTGAATCACTGGATATAGCCACAGATAATAAAGAATTAGTGTGATCACTCATGGTCTTACAGGTACCTGTCTTGACGTCCCATAGTCTCACCGTCTTATCATAACTTCCCGATACGATGAACTCTTAATCACTGGATATAGCCACAGATCATGCATAACTAGTGTGACCACTCATGGTCTTACAGGTACCTGTCTTGACGTCCCATAGTCTCACCGTCTCATCAGTCTTCCCGATACGATGAACTCTGAATCACTGGATATAGCCACAGATAATAAAGAATTAGTGTGATCACTCATGGTCTTACAGGTACCTGTCTTGACGTCGCATAGTCTCACCGTATTATCTCGACTTCCCGATACGATTAACTCTGAATCACTGGATATAGCCACAGATAATACAGAATCTGTGTGACCACTCATGGTCTTACAGGTACCTGTCTTGACGTCCCATAGTCTCACCGTTTTATATCTACTTCCCGATACGATGAACTCTGAATCACTGGATATAGCTACATCATCTACAGAATCTGTGTGACCACTCATGGTCTTACAGGTACCTGTCTTGACGTCCCATAGTCTCACCGTCTTATCATCACTTCCCGATACGATGAACTCTGAATCACTGGATATAGCCACAGATAATACAGAATCTGTGTGACCACTCATGGTCTTACTGGTACCTGTCTTGACGTCACATAGTCTCACCGTATTATCTCTACTTCCCGATACGATGAACTCTGAATCACTGGATATAGCCACAGATAATACAGAATCTGTGTGACCACTCATGGTCTTACTGGTACCTGTCTTGACGTCCCATAGTCTCACCGTCTTATCATAACTTCCCGATACGATGAACTCTGAATCACTGGATATAGCCACAGATAATACAGAATCTGTGTGACCACTCATGGTCTTACAGGTACCTGTCTTGACGTCCCATAGTCTCACCGTCTTATCTCGACTTCCCGATACGATGAACTCTGAATCACTGGATATAGCCACAGATAATAAAGAATTAGTGTGACCACTCATGGTCTTACAGGTACCTGTCTTGACGTCCAATAGTCTCACCGTCTTATCATCACTTCCCGATACGATGAACTCAGAATCACTGGATATAGCCACAGATAATAAAGAATTAGTGTGATCACTCATGGTCTTACAGGTACCTGTCTTGACGTCCCATAGTCTCACCGTCTTATCATAACTTCCCGATACGATGAACTCTGAATCACTGGATATAGCCACAGATAATACAGAATCTGTGTGACCACTCATGGTCTTACAGGTACCTGTCTTGACGTCCCATAGTCTCACCGTCTAATCATAACTTCCCGATACGATGAACTCTGAATCACTGGATATAGCCACAGATAATACAGAATCTGTGTGACCACTCATGGTCTTACAGGTACCTGTCTTGACGTCCCATAGTCTCACCGTATTATCTCCACTTCCCGATACGATGAACTCTGAATCACTGGATATAGCCACAGATAATACAGAATCTGTGTGACCACTCATGGTCTTACAGGTACCTGTCTTGACGTCCCATAGTCTCACCGTATTATCATAACTTCCCGATACGATGAACTCTGAATCACTGGATATAGCCACAGATAATACAGAATCTGTGTGATCACTCATGGTCTTACAGGTACCTGTCTTGACGTTCCATAGTCTCACCGTTTTATCTCTACTTCCCGATACGATTAACTCTGAATCACTGGATATAGCCACAGATAATAAAGAATTAGTGTGACCACTCATGGTCTTACAGGTACCTGTCTTGACGTCCCATAGTCTCACCGTATTATCTCTACTTCCCGATACGATGAACTCTGAATCACTGGATATAGCCACATCATCTACAGAATCTGTGTGACCACTCATGGTCTTACAGGTACCTGTCTTGACGTCCCATAGTCTCACCGTATTATCATAACATCCCGATACGATGAACTCTGAATCACTGGATATAGCCACAGATAATACAGAATCTGTGTGACCACTCATGGTCTTACAGGTACCTGTCTTGACGTCCCATAGTCTCACCGTCTCATCTCCACTTCCCGATACGATGAACTCTGAATCACTGGATATAGCCACAGATAATACAGAATCTGTGTGACCACTCATGGTCTTACAGGTACCTGTCTTGACGTCCCATAGTCTCACCGTCTAATCATAACTTCCCGATACGATGAACTCTGAATCACTGGATATAGCCACAGATAATACAGAATCTGTGTGACCACTCATGGTCTTACAGGTACCTGTCTTGACGTTCCATAGTCTCACCGTCTTATCATCACTTCCCGATACGATGAACTCTGAATCACTGGATATAGCCACAGATAATACAGAATCTGTGTGATCACTCATGGTCTTACAGGTACCTGTCTTGACGTCCCATAGTCTCACCGTCTTATCATCACTTCCCGATACGATGAACTCTGAATCACTGGATATAGCCACAGATAATAAAGAATTAGTGTGATCACTCATGGTCTTACAGGTACCTGTCTTGACGTCCCATAGTCTCACCGTCTTATCATAACTTCCCGATACGATGAACTCTTAATCACTGGATATAGCCACAGATCATGCATAACTAGTGTGACCACTCATGGTCTTACAGGTACCTGTCTTGACGTCCCATAGTCTCACCGTCTCATCATAACTTCCCGATACGATGAACTCTGAATCACTGGATATAGCCACAGATAATACAGAATCTGTGTGACCACTCATGGTCTTACAGGTACCTGTCTTGACGTCCCATAGT
This sequence comes from Loxodes magnus, assembly GCA_946699065.1. Classification (NCBI taxonomy): domain Eukaryota; phylum Ciliophora; class Karyorelictea; order Loxodida; family Loxodidae; genus Loxodes; species Loxodes magnus. The sequence goes on from CAMPDV010000443.1 coordinate 188,437, forward strand.
CTCACCGTCTTATCATCACTTCCCGATACGATGAACTCTGAATCACTGGATATAGCCACAGATAATACAGAATCTGTGTGACCACTCATGGTCTTACTGGTACCTGTCTTGACGTCACATAGTCTCACCGTATTATCTCTACTTCCCGATACGATGAACTCTGAATCACTGGATATAGCCACAGATAATACAGAATCTGTGTGACCACTCATGGTCTTACTGGTACCTGTCTTGACGTCCCATAGTCTCACCGTCTTATCATAACTTCCCGATACGATGAACTCTGAATCACTGGATATAGCCACAGATAATACAGAATCTGTGTGACCACTCATGGTCTTACAGGTACCTGTCTTGACGTCCCATAGTCTCACCGTCTTATCTCGACTTCCCGATACGATGAACTCTGAATCACTGGATATAGCCACAGATAATAAAGAATTAGTGTGACCACTCATGGTCTTACAGGTACCTGTCTTGACGTCCCATAGTCTCACCGTATTATCATAACTTCCCGATACGATGAACTCTGAATCACTGGATATAGCCACAGATAATACAGAATCTGTGTGACCACTCATGGTCTTACAGGTACCTGTCTTGACGTTCCATAGTCTCACCGTTTTATCATAACTTCCCGATACGATGAACTCTGAATCACTGGATATAGCCACAGATAATACAGAATCTGTGTGACCACTCATGGTCTTACAGGTACCTGTCTTGACGTCCCATAGTCTCAACGTATTATCATAACTTCTCGATACGATGAACTCTGAATCACTGGATATAGCCACAGATAATACAGAATTAGTGTGACCACTCATGGTCTTACAGGTACCTGTCTTGACGTCCCATAGTCTCACCGTATTATCATCACTTCCCGATACGATGAACTCTGAATCACTGGATATAGCCACAGATAATACAGAATCTGTGTGACCACTCATGGTCTTACAGGTACCTGTCTTGACGTCCCATAGTCTCACCGTATTATCATAACTTCCCGATACGATGAACTCTGAATCACTGGATATAGCCACAGATAATACAGAATCTGTGTGATCACTCATGGTCTTACAGGTACCTGTCTTGACGTTCCATAGTCTCACCGTTTTATCTCTACTTCCCGATACGATTAACTCTGAATCACTGGATATAGCCACAGATAATAAAGAATTAGTGTGACCACTCATGGTCTTACAGGTACCTGTCTTGACGTCCCATAGTCTCACCGTATTATCTCTACTTCCCGATACGATGAACTCTGAATCACTGGATATAGCCACAAATAATAAAGAATTAGTGTGACCACTCATGGTCTTACAGGTACCTGTCTTGACGTCCCATAGTCTCACCGTATTATCTCTACTTCCCGATACGATGAACTCTGAATCACTGGATATAGCCACATCATCTACAGAATCTGTGTGACCACTCATGGTCTTACAGGTACCTGTCTTGACGTCCCATAGTCTCACCGTCTCATCTCCACTTCCCGATACGATGAACTCTGAATCACTGGATATAGCCACAGATAATACAGAATCTGTGTGACCACTCATGGTCTTACAGGTACCTGTCTTGACGTCCCATAGTCTCACCGTCTAATCATAACTTCCCGATACGATGAACTCTGAATCACTGGATATAGCCACAGATAATAAAGAATTAGTGTGACCACTCATGGTCTTACAGGTACCTGTCTTGACGTCCCATAGTCTCACCGTCTTATCATAACTTCCCGATACGATGAACTCTGAATCACTGGATATAGCCACAGATAATACAGAATCTGTGTGATCACTCATGGTCTTACAGGTACCTGTCTTGACGTTCCATAGTCTCACCGTTCTATCTCTACTTCCCGATACGATGAACTCTGAATCACTGGATATAGCCACAGATAATAAAGAATTAGTGTGACCACTCATGGTCTTACAGGTACCTGTCTTGACGTCCCATAGTCTCACCGTATTATCTCTACTTCCCGATACGATGAACTCTGAATCACTGGATATAGCCACATCATCTACAGAATCTGTGTGACCACTCATGGTCTTACAGGTACCTGTCTTGACGTCCCATAGTCTCACCGTCTTATCATCACTTCCCGATACGATGAACTCTGAATCACTGGATATAGCCACAGATAATACAGAATCTGTGTGACCACTCATGGTCTTACAGGTACCTGTCTTGACGTTCCATAGTCTCACCGTCTCATCATCACTTCCCGATACGATGAACTCTGAATCACTGGATATAGCCACAGATAATACAGAATGTGTGTGACCACTCATGGTCTTACAGGTACCTGTCTTGACGTCCCATAGTCTCACCGTCTTGTCATCACTTCCCGATACGATGAACTCTGAATCACTGGATATAGCCACAGATAATAAAGAATTAGTGTGACCACTCATGGTCTTACAGGTACCTGTCTTGACGTCCCATAGTCTCACCGTATTATCTCTACTTCCCGATACGATGAACTCTGAATCACTGGATATAGCCACAGATAATACAGAATCTGTGTGACCACTCATGGTCTTACAGGTACCTGTCTTGACGTCCCATAGTCTCACCGTCTTATCATAACTTCCCGATACGATGAACTCTGAATCACTGGATATAGCCACAGATAATACAGAATCTGTGTGATCACTCATGGTCTTACAGGTACCTGTCTTGACGTTCCATAGTCTCACCGTTCTATCTCTACTTCCCGATACGATGAACTCTGAATCACTGGATATAGCCACAGATAATAAAGAATTAGTGTGACCACTCATGGTCTTACAGGTACCTGTCTTGACGTCCCATAGTCTCACCGTATTATCTCTACTTCCCGATACGATGAACTCTGAATCACTGGATATAGCCACATCATCTACAGAATCTGTGTGACCACTCATGGTCTTACAGGTACCTGTCTTGACGTCCCATAGTCTCACCGTCTTGTCATCACTTCCCGATACGATGAACTCTGAATCACTGGATATAGCCACAGATAATAAAGAATTAGTGTGACCACTCATGGTCTTACAGGTACCTGTCTTGACGTTCCATAGTCTCACCGTCTCATCATCACTTCCCGATACGATGAACTCTGAATCACTGGATATAGCCACAGATAATACAGAATGTGTGTGACCACTCATGGTCTTACAGGTACCTGTCTTGACGTCCCATAGTCTCACCGTCTTGTCATCACTTCCCGATACGATGAACTCTGAATCACTGGATATAGCCACAGATAATAAAGAATTAGTGTGACCACTCATGGTCTTACAGGTACCTGTCTTGACGTCCCATAGTCTCACCGTCTTATCATCACTTCCCGATACGATGAACTCAGAATCACTGGATATAGCCACAGATAATAAAGAATCTGTGTGATCACTCATGGTCTTACAGGTACCTGTCTTGACGTCCCATAGTCTCACCGTCTAATCATAACTTCCCGATACGATGAACTCTGAATCACTGGATATAGCCACAGATAATACAGAATCTGTGTGACCACTCATGGTCTTACAGGTACCTGTCTTGACGTCCCATAGTCTCACCGTCTCATCAGTCTTCCCGATACGATGAACTCTGAATCACTGGATATAGCCACAGATAATAAAGAATTAGTGTGATCACTCATGGTCTTACAGGTACCTGTCTTGACGTCCCATAGTCTCACCGTCTTATCATCACTTCCCGATACGATTAACTCTGAATCACTGGATATAGCCACAGATAATAAAGAATTAGTGTGACCACTCATGGTCTTACAGGTACCTGTCTTGACGTCCCATAGTCTCACCGTATTATCTCTACTTCCCGATACGATGAACTCTGAATCACTGGATATAGCCACATCATCTACAGAATCTGTGTGACCACTCATGGTCTTACAGGTACCTGTCTTGACGTCCCATAGTCTCACCGTCTTATCATAACTTCCCGATACGATGAACTCTGAATCACTGGATATAGCCACAGATAATACAGAATCTGTGTGACCACTCATGGTCTTACAGGTACCTGTCTTGACGTCCCATAGTCTCACCGTCTCATCATAACTTCCCGATACGATGAACTCTGAATCACTGGATATAGCCACAGATAATACAGAATCTGTGTGATCACTCATGGTCTTACAGGTACCTGTCTTGACGTTCCATAGTCTCACCGTTCTATCTCTACTTCCCGATACGATTAACTCTGAATCACTGGATATAGCCACAGATAATAAAGAATTAGTGTGACCACTCATGGTCTTACAGGTACCTGTCTTGACGTCCCATAGTCTCACCGTATTATCTCTACTTCCCGATACGATGAACTCTGAATCACTGGATATAGCCACATCATCTACAGAATCTGTGTGACCACTCATGGTCTTACAGGTACCTGTCTTGACGTCCCATAGTCTCACCGTATTATCATAACTTCCCGATACGATGAACTCTGAATCACTGGATATAGCCACAGATAATACAGAATCTGTGTGACCACTCATGGTCTTACAGGTACCTGTCTTGACGTTCCATAGTCTCACCGTCTTATCATCACTTCCCGATACGATGAACTCAGAATCACTGGATATAGCCACAGATAATAAAGAATCTGTGTGATCACTCATGGTCTTACAGGTACCTGTCTTGACGTCCCATAGTCTCACCGTCTAATCATAACTTCCCGATACGATGAACTCTGAATCACTGGATATAGCCACAGATAATACAGAATCTGTGTGACCACTCATGGTCTTACAGGTACCTGTCTTGACGTCCCATAGTCTCACCGTCTCATCAGTCTTCCCGATACGATGAACTCTGAATCACTGGATATAGCCACAGATAATAAAGAATTAGTGTGATCACTCATGGTCTTACAGGTACCTGTCTTGACGTCCCATAGTCTCACCGTCTTATCATAACTTCCCGATACGATGAACTCTGAATCACTGGATATAGCCACAGATAATAAAGAATTAGTGTGACCACTCAAGGTCTTACAGGTACCTGTCTTGACGTCCCATAGTCTCACCGTATTATCTCTACTTCCCGATACGATGAACTCTGAATCACTGGATATAGCCACAGATAATACAGAATCTGTGTGACCACTCATGGTCTTACAGGTACCTGTCTTGACGTCCCATAGTCTCACCGTCTTATCATAACTTCCCGATACGATGAACTCTGAATCACTGGATATAGCCACAGATAGTACATAATGTGTGTGACCACTCATGGTCTTACAGGTACCTGTCTATGTTCCATAGTCTCACCGTCTCATCATCACTTCCCGATACGATGAACTCTGAATCACTGGATATAGCCACAGCATATACTTAACTAGTGTGACCACTCATGGTCTTACAGGTACCTGTCTTGACGTCCCATAGTCTCAACGTATTATCATAACTTCCCGATACGATGAACTCTGAATCACTGGATATAGCCACAGATAATAAAGAATTAGTGTGACCACTCAAGGTCTTACAGGTACCTGTCTTGACGTCCCATAGTCTCACCGTATTATCTCTACTTCCCGATACGATGAACTCTGAATCACTGGATATAGCCACAGATAATACAGAATCTGTGTGACCACTCATGGTCTTACAGGTACCTGTCTTGACGTCCCATAGTCTCACCGTCTTATCATAACTTCCCGATACGATGAACTCTGAATCACTGGATATAGCCACAGATAGTACATAATGTGTGTGACCACTCATGGTCTTACAGGTACCTGTCTATGTTCCATAGTCTCACCGTCTCATCAGTCTTCCCGATACGATGAACTCTGAATCACTGGATATAGCCACAGCATATACTTAACTAGTGTGACCACTCATGGTCTTACAGGTACCTGTCTTGACGTCCCATAGTCTCAACGTATTATCATAACTTCCCGATACGATGAACTCTGAATCACTGGATATAGCCACAGCATATACTTAACTAGTGTGACCACTCATGGTCTTACAGGTACCTGTCTTGACGTCCCATAGTCTCACCGTATTATCTCTACTTCCCGATACGATGAACTCTGAATCACTGGATATAGCCACAGATAATACAGAATCTGTGTGACCACTCATGGTCTTACAGGTACCTGTCTTGACGTTCCATAGTCTCACCGTCTCATCATCACTTCCCGATACGATGAACTCTGAATCACTGGATATAGCCACAGATAATACAGAATGTGTGTGACCACTCATGGTCTTACAGGTACCTGTCTTGACGTCCCATAGTCTCACCGTCTTGTCATCACTTCCCGATACGATGAACTCTGAATCACTGGATATAGCCACAGATAATAAAGAATTAGTGTGACCACTCATGGTCTTACAGGTACCTGTCTTGACGTCCCATAGTCTCACCGTCTTATCATCACTTCCCGATACGATGAACTCAGAATCACTGGATATAGCCACAGATAATAAAGAATTAGTGTGATCACTCATGGTCTTACAGGTACCTGTCTTGACGTCCCATAGTCTCACCGTCTTATCATCACTTCCCGATACGATGAACTCTGAATCACTGGATATAGCCACAGATAATACAGAATCTGTGTGACCACTCATGGTCTTACAGGTACCTGTCTTGACGTCCCATAGTCTCACCGTCTCATCAGTCTTCCCGATACGATGAACTCTGAATCACTGGATATAGCCACAGATAATACAGAATCTGTGTGACCACTCATGGTCTTACAGGTACCTGTCTTGACGTCCCATAGTCTCAACGTATTATCATAACTTCCCGATACGATGAACTCTGAATCACTGGATATAGCCACAGCATATACTTAATTAGTGTGACCACTCATGGTCTTACAGGTACCTGTCTTGACGTCCCATAGTCTCACCGTATTATCTCTACTTCCCGATACGATGAACTCTGAATCACTGGATATAGCCACATCATCTACAGAATCTGTGTGACCACTCATGGTCTTACAGGTACCTGTCTTGACGTCCCATAGTCTCACCGTCTTATCATAACTTCCCGATACGATGAACTCTGAATCACTGGATATAGCCACAGATAATACAGAATCTGTGTGACCACTCATGGTCTTACAGGTACCTGTCTTGACGTCCCATAGTCTCACCGTCTTATCATAACTTCCCGATACGATGAACTCTGAATCACTGGATATAGCCACAGATAATACAGAATCTGTGTGATCACTCATGGTCTTACAGGTACCTGTCTTGACGTCCCATAGTCTCACCGTCTTATCTCGACTTCCCGATACGATGAACTCTGAATCACTGGATATAGCCACAGATAATAAAGAATTAGTGTGACCACTCATGGTCTTACAGGTACCTGTCTTGACGTCCCATAGTCTCACCGTCTTATCATCACTTCCCGATACGATTAACTCTGAATCACTGGATATAGCCACAGATAATAAAGAATTAGTGTGACCACTCATGGTCTTACAGGTACCTGTCTTGACGTCCCATAGTCTCACCGTATTATCTCTACTTCCCGATACGATGAACTCTGAATCACTGGATATAGCCACATCATCTACAGAATCTGTGTGACCACTCATGGTCTTACAGGTACCTGTCTTGACGTCCCATAGTCTCACCGTCTTATCATAACTTCCCGATACGATGAACTCTGAATCACTGGATATAGCCACAGATAATACAGAATCTGTGTGACCACTCATGGTCTTACAGGTACCTGTCTTGACGTCCCATAGTCTCACCGTCTTATCATAACTTCCCGATACGATGAACTCTGAATCACTGGATATAGCCACAGATAATACAGAATCTGTGTGATCACTCATGGTCTTACAGGTACCTGTCTTGACGTTCCATAGTCTCACCGTTTTATCTCTACTTCCCGATACGATTAACTCTGAATCACTGGATATAGCCACAGATAATAAAGAATTAGTGTGACCACTCATGGTCTTACAGGTACCTGTCTTGACGTCCCATAGTCTCACCGTATTATCTCTACTTCCCGATACGATGAACTCTGAATCACTGGATATAGCCACATCATCTACAGAATCTGTGTGACCACTCATGGTCTTACAGGTACCTGTCTTGACGTCCCATAGTCTCACCGTATTATCTCTACTTCCCGATACGATGAACTCTGAATCACTGGATATAGCCACAGATAATACAGAATCTGTGTGACCACTCATGGTCTTACAGGTACCTGTCTTGACGTTCCATAGTCTCACCGTCTCATCATCACTTCCCGATACGATGAACTCTGAATCACTGGATATAGCCACAGATAATAAAGAATTAGTGTGATCACTCATGGTCTTACAGGTACCTGTCTTGACGTCCCATAGTCTCACAGTCTTATCATAACTTCCCGATACGATGAACTCTGAATCACTGGATATAGCCACAGATAATACAGAATCTGTGTGACCACTCATGGTCTTACAGGTACCTGTCTTGACGTCCCATAGTCTCACCGTCTTGTCATCACTTCCCGATACGATGAACTCTGAATCACTGGATATAGCCACATCATCTACAGAATCTGTGTGACCACTCATGGTCTTACAGGTACCTGTCTTGACGTTCCATAGTCTCACCGTCTTATCATAACTTCCCGATACGATGAACTCTGAATCACTGGATATAGCCACAGATAATACAGAATCTGTGTGACCACTCATGGTCTTACAGGTACCTGTCTTGACGTCCCATAGTCTCACCGTCTCATCAGTCTTCCCGATACGATGAACTCTGAATCACTGGATATAGCCACAGATAATAAAGAATTAGTGTGATCACTCATGGTCTTACAGGTACCTGTCTTGACGTCCCATAGTCTCACCGTATTATCATAACTTCCCGATACGATGAACTCTGAATCACTGGATATAGCCACAGATAATACAGAATCTGTGTGACCACTCATGGTCTTACAGGTACCTGTCTTGACGTCCCATAGTCTCACCGTATTATCTCTACTTCCCGATACGATGAACTCTGAATCACTGGATATAGCCACATCATCTACAGAATCTGTGTGACCACTCATGGTCTTACAGGTACCTGTCTTGACGTCCCATAGTCTCACCGTATTATCTCTACTTCCCGATACGATGAACTCTGAATCACTGGATATAGCCACATCATCTACAGAATCTGTGTGACCACTCATGGTCTTACAGGTACCTGTCTTGACGTCCCATAGTCTCACCGTATTATCATAACTTCCCGATACGATGAACTCTGAATCACTGGATATAGCCACAGATAATACAGAATCTGTGTGACCACTCATGGTCTTACAGGTACCTGTCTTGACGTTCCATAGTCTCACCGTCTCATCATCACTTCCCGATACGATGAACTCTGAATCACTGGATATAGCCACAGATAATACAGAATGTGTGTGACCACTCATGGTCTTACAGGTACCTGTCTTGACGTCCCATAGTCTCACCGTCTTGTCATCACTTCCCGATACGATTAACTCTGAATCACTGGATATAGCCACAGATAATAAAGAATTAGTGTGACCACTCATGGTCTTACAGGTACCTGTCTTGACGTCCCATAGTCTCACCGTCTTATCATCACTTCCCGATACGATGAACTCAGAATCACTGGATATAGCCACAGATAATAAAGAATCTGTGTGATCACTCATGGTCTTACAGGTACCTGTCTTGACGTCCCATAGTCTCACCGTCTAATCATAACTTCCCGATACGATGAACTCTGAATCACTGGATATAGCCACAGATAATACAGAATCTGTGTGACCACTCATGGTCTTACAGGTACCTGTCTTGACGTCCCATAGTCTCACCGTCTCATCAGTCTTCCCGATACGATGAACTCTGAATCACTGGATATAGCCACAGATAATAAAGAATTAGTGTGATCACTCATGGTCTTACAGGTACCTGTCTTGACGTCCCATAGTCTCACCGTCTTATCATCACTTCCCGATACGATGAACTCTGAATCACTGGATATAGCCACAGATAATAAAGAATTAGTGTGACCACTCAAGGTCTTACAGGTACCTGTCTTGACGTCCCATAGTCTCACCGTATTATCTCTACTTCCCGATACGATGAACTCTGAATCACTGGATATAGCCACAGATAATACAGAATCTGTGTGACCACTCATGGTCTTACAGGTACCTGTCTTGACGTCCCATAGTCTCACCGTCTTATCATAACTTCCCGATACGATGAACTCTGAATCACTGGATATAGCCACAGATAGTACATAATGTGTGTGACCACTCATGGTCTTACAGGTACCTGTCTATGTTCCATAGTCTCACCGTCTCATCAGTCTTCCCGATACGATGAACTCTGAATCACTGGATATAGCCACAGCATATACTTAACTAGTGTGACCACTCATGGTCTTACAGGTACCTGTCTTGACGTCCCATAGTCTCAACGTATTATCATAACTTCCCGATACGATGAACTCTGAATCACTGGATATAGCCACAGCATATACTTAACTAGTGTGACCACTCATGGTCTTACAGGTACCTGTCTTGACGTCCCATAGTCTCACCGTATTATCTCTACTTCCCGATACGATGAACTCTGAATCACTGGATATAGCCACAGATAATACAGAATCTGTGTGACCACTCATGGTCTTACAGGTACCTGTCTTGACGTTCCATAGTCTCACCGTCTCATCATCACTTCCCGATACGATGAACTCTGAATCACTGGATATAGCCACAGATAATACAGAATGTGTGTGACCACTCATGGTCTTACAGGTACCTGTCTTGACGTCCCATAGTCTCACCGTCTTGTCATCACTTCCCGATACGATGAACTCTGAATCACTGGATATAGCCACAGATAATAAAGAATTAGTGTGACCACTCATGGTCTTACAGGTACCTGTCTTGACGTCCCATAGTCTCACCGTCTTATCATCACTTCCCGATACGATGAACTCAGAATCACTGGATATAGCCACAGATAATAAAGAATCTGTGTGATCACTCATGGTCTTACAGGTACCTGTCTTGACGTCCCATAGTCTCACCGTCTAATCATAACTTCCCGATACGATGAACTCTGAATCACTGGATATAGCCACAGATAATACAGAATCTGTGTGACCACTCATGGTCTTACAGGTACCTGTCTTGACGTCCCATAGTCTCACCGTCTCATCAGTCTTCCCGATACGATGAACTCTGAATCACTGGATATAGCCACAGATAATACAGAATCTGTGTGACCACTCATGGTCTTACAGGTACCTGTCTTGACGTCCCATAGTCTCAACGTATTATCATAACTTCCCGATACGATGAACTCTGAATCACTGGATATAGCCACAGCATATACTTAATTAGTGTGACCACTCATGGTCTTACAGGTACCTGTCTTGACGTCCCATAGTCTCACCGTATTATCTCTACTTCCCGATACGATGAACTCTGAATCACTGGATATAGCCACATCATCTACAGAATCTGTGTGACCACTCATGGTCTTACAGGTACCTGTCTTGACGTCCCATAGTCTCACCGTCTTATCATAACTTCCCGATACGATGAACTCTGAATCACTGGATATAGCCACAGATAATACAGAATGTGTGTGATCACTCATGGTCTTACAGGTACCTGTCTTGACGTCCCATAGTCTCACCGTCTTATCATAACTTCCCGATACGATGAACTCTGAATCACTGGATATAGCCACAGATAATACAGAATCTGTGTGATCACTCATGGTCTTACAGGTACCTGTCTTGACGTCCCATAGTCTCACCGTCTTATCTCGACTTCCCGATACGATGAACTCTGAATCACTGGATATAGCCACAGATAATAAAGAATTAGTGTGACCACTCATGGTCTTACAGGTACCTGTCTTGACGTCCCATAGTCTCACCGTCTTATCATCACTTCCCGATACGATTAACTCTGAATCACTGGATATAGCCACAGATAATAAAGAATTAGTGTGACCACTCATGGTCTTACAGGTACCTGTCTTGACGTCCCATAGTCTCACCGTATTATCTCTACTTCCCGATACGATGAACTCTGAATCACTGGATATAGCCACATCATCTACAGAATCTGTGTGACCACTCATGGTCTTACAGGTACCTGTCTTGACGTCCCATAGTCTCACCGTCTTATCATAACTTCCCGATACGATGAACTCTGAATCACTGGATATAGCCACAGATAATACAGAATCTGTGTGACCACTCATGGTCTTACAGGTACCTGTCTTGACGTCCCATAGTCTCACCGTCTTATCATAACTTCCCGATACGATGAACTCTGAATCACTGGATATAGCCACAGATAATACAGAATCTGTGTGATCACTCATGGTCTTACAGGTACCTGTCTTGACGTTCCATAGTCTCACCGTTTTATCTCTACTTCCCGATACGATTAACTCTGAATCACTGGATATAGCCACAGATAATAAAGAATTAGTGTGACCACTCATGGTCTTACAGGTACCTGTCTTGACGTCCCATAGTCTCACCGTATTATCTCTACTTCCCGATACGATGAACTCTGAATCACTGGATATAGCCACATCATCTACAGAATCTGTGTGACCACTCATGGTCTTACAGGTACCTGTCTTGACGTCCCATAGTCTCACCGTATTATCATAACTTCCCGATACGATGAACTCTGAATCACTGGATATAGCCACAGATAATACAGAATCTGTGTGACCACTCATGGTCTTACAGGTACCTGTCTTGACGTCCCATAGTCTCACCGTCTTGTCATCACTTCCCGATACGATGAACTCTGAATCACTGGATATAGCCACATCATCTACAGAATCTGTGTGACCACTCATGGTCTTACAGGTACCTGTCTTGACGTTCCATAGTCTCACCGTCTTATCATAACTTCCCGATACGATGAACTCTGAATCACTGGATATAGCCACAGCATATACTTAATTAGTGTGACCACTCATGGTCTTACAGGTACCTGTCTTGACGTCCCATAGTCTCACCGTCTCATCAGTCTTCCCGATACGATGAACTCTGAATCACTGGATATAGCCACAGATAATAAAGAATTAGTGTGATCACTCATGGTCTTACAGGTACCTGTCTTGACGTCCCATAGTCTCACCGTATTATCATAACTTCCCGATACGATGAACTCTGAATCACTGGATATAGCCACAGATAATACAGAATCTGTGTGACCACTCATGGTCTTACAGGTACCTGTCTTGACGTCCCATAGTCTCACCGTATTATCTCTACTTCCCGATACGATGAACTCTGAATCACTGGATATAGCCACATCATCTACAGAATCTGTGTGACCACTCATGGTCTTACAGGTACCTGTCTTGACGTCCCATAGTCTCACCGTATTATCTCTACTTCCCGATACGATGAACTCTGAATCACTGGATATAGCCACATCATCTACAGAATCTGTGTGACCACTCATGGTCTTACAGGTACCTGTCTTGACGTCCCATAGTCTCACCGTCTTATCATAACTTCCCGATACGATGAACTCTGAATCACTGGATATAGCCACAGATAATACAGAATCTGTGTGATCACTCATGGTCTTACAGGTACCTGTCTTGACGTTCCATAGTCTCACCGTTTTATCTCTACTTCCCGATACGATTAACTCTGAATCACTGGATATAGCCACAGATAATACAGAATCTGTGTGACCACTCATGGTCTTACAGGTACCTGTCTTGACGTCCCATAGTCTCACCGTATTATCTCTACTTCCCGATACGATGAACTCTGAATCACTGGATATAGCCACATCATCTACAGAATCTGTGTGACCACTCATGGTCTTACAGGTACCTGTCTTGACGTCCCATAGTCTCACCGTATTATCATAACTTCCCGATACGATGAACTCTGAATCACTGGATATAGCCACAGATAATACAGAATCTGTGTGACCACTCATGGTCTTACAGGTACCTGTCTTGACGTTCCATAGTCTCACCGTCTCATCATCACTTCCCGATACGATGAACTCTGAATCACTGGATATAGCCACAGATAATAAAGAATTAGTGTGATCACTCATGGTCTTACAGGTACCTGTCTTGACGTTCCATAGTCTCACCGTTTTATCTCTACTTCCCGATACGATGAACTCTGAATCACTGGATATAGCCACATCATCTACAGAATCTGTGTGACCACTCATGGTCTTACAGGTACCTGTCTTGACGTCCCATAGTCTCACCGTATTATCATAACTTCCCGATACGATGAACTCTGAATCACTGGATATAGCCACAGATAATACAGAATCTGTGTGATCACTCATGGTCTTACAGGTACCTGTCTTGACGTCCCATAGTCTCACCGTCTTATCATCACTTCCCGATACGATGAACTCTGAATCACTGGATATAGCCACAGATAATAAAGAATCTGTGTGATCACTCATGGTCTTACAGGTACCTGTCTTGACGTCCCATAGTCTCACCGTCTAATCATAACTTCCCGATACGATGAACTCTGAATCACTGGATATAGCCACAGATAATACAGAATCTGTGTGACCACTCATGGTCTTACAGGTACCTGTCTTGACGTCCCATAGTCTCACCGTCTCATCAGTCTTCCCGATACGATGAACTCTGAATCACTGGATATAGCCACAGATAATAAAGAATTAGTGTGATCACTCATGGTCTTACAGGTACCTGTCTTGACGTCGCATAGTCTCACCGTATTATCTCGACTTCCCGATACGATGAACTCTGAATCACTGGATATAGCCACAGATAATAAAGAATTAGTGTGACCACTCATGGTCTTACAGGTACCTGTCTTGACGTCCCATAGTCTCACCGTTTTATCTCTACTTCCCGATACGATGAACTCTGAATCACTGGATATAGCCACATCATCTACAGAATCTGTGTGACCACTCATGGTCTTACAGGTACCTGTCTTGACGTTCCATAGTCTCACCGTCTTATCATCACTTCCCGATACGATTAACTCTGAATCACTGGATATAGCCACAGATAATAAAGAATTAGTGTGATCACTCATGGTCTTACAGGCACCTGTCTTGACGTCCCATAGTCTCACAGTCTTATCATAACTTCCCGATACGATGAACTCTTAATCACTGGATATAGCCACAGATAATAAAGAATTAGTGTGATCACTCATGGTCTTACAGGTACCTGTCTTGACGTCCCATAGTCTCACCGTCTTATCATCACTTCCCGATACGATTAACTCTGAATCACTGGATATAGCCACAGATAATAAAGAATTAGTGTGACCACTCATGGTCTTACAGGTACCTGTCTTGACGTCCCATAGTCTCACCGTCTCATCAGTCTTCCCGATACGATGAACTCTGAATCACTGGATATAGCCACAGCATAAACATAATGTGTGTGACCACTCATGGTCTTACTGGTACCTGTCTTGACGTCCCATAGTCTCACCGTATTATCTCGACTTCCCGATACGATGAACTCTGAATCACTGGATATAGCCACAGATAATAAAGAATTAGTGTGACCACTCATGGTCTTACAGGTACCTGTCTTGACGTCCCATAGTCTCACCGTTTTATCTCTACTTCCCGATACGATGAACTCTGAATCACTGGATATAGCCACATCATCTACAGAATCTGTGTGACCACTCATGGTCTTACAGGTACCTGTCTTGACGTTCCATAGTCTCACCGTCTTATCATCACTTCCCGATACGATTAACTCTGAATCACTGGATATAGCCACAGATAATAAAGAATTAGTGTGACCACTCATGGTCTTACAGGCACCTGTCTTGACGTCCCATAGTCTCACCGTTTTATCTCGACTTCCCGATACGATGAACTCTGAATCACTGGATATAGCCACAGATAATAAAGAATTAGTGTGACCACTCATGGTCTTACAGGTACCTGTCTTGACGTTCCATAGTCTCACCGTCTTATCATCACTTCCCGATACGATGAACTCTGAATCACTGGATATAGCCACAGATAATAAAGAATTAGTGTGATCACTCATGGTCTTACAGGTACCTGTCTTGACGTCCCATAGTCTCACCGTCTTATCATCACTTCCCGATACGATTAACTCTGAATCACTGGATATAGCCACAGATAATAAAGAATTAGTGTGACCACTCATGGTCTTACAGGTACCTGTCTTGACGTCCCATAGTCTCACCGTCTCATCAGTCTTCCCGATACGATGAACTCTGAATCACTGGATATAGCCACAGCATAAACATAATGTGTGTGACCACTCATGGTCTTACTGGTACCTGTCTTGACGTCCCATAGTCTCACCGTATTATCTCGACTTCCCGATACGATGAACTCTGAATCACTGGATATAGCCACAGATAATAAAGAATTAGTGTGACCACTCATGGTCTTACAGGTACCTGTCTTGACGTCCCATAGTCTCACCGTTTTATCTCTACTTCCCGATACGATGAACTCTGAATCACTGGATATAGCCACATCATCTACAGAATCTGTGTGACCACTCATGGTCTTACAGGTACCTGTCTTGACGTTCCATAGTCTCACCGTCTTATCATCACTTCCCGATACGATTAACTCTGAATCACTGGATATAGCCACAGATAATAAAGAATTAGTGTGATCACTCATGGTCTTACAGGCACCTGTCTTGACGTCCCATAGTCTCACAGTCTTATCATAACTTCCCGATACGATGAACTCTTAATCACTGGATATAGCCACAGATAATAAAGAATTAGTGTGATCACTCATGGTCTTACAGGTACCTGTCTTGACGTCCCATAGTCTCACCGTATTATCTCTACTTCCCGATACGATGAACTCTGAATCACTGGATATAGCCACATCATCTACAGAATCTGTGTGACCACTCATGGTCTTACAGGTACCTGTCTTGACGTCGCATAGTCTCACCGTATTATCTCGACTTCCCGATACGATGAACTCTGAATCACTGGATATAGCCACAGATAATAAAGAATTAGTGTGACCACTCATGGTCTTACAGGTACCTGTCTTGACGTTCCATAGTCTCACCGTCTTATCATAACTTCCCGATACGATGAACTCTGAATCACTGGATATAGCCACAGATAATACTTAATTCGTGTGACCACTCATGGTCTTACAGGTACCTGTCTTGACGTTCCATAGTCTCACCGTCTTATCATCACTTCCCGATACGATTAACTCTGAATCACTGGATATAGCCACAGATAATAAAGAATTAGTGTGATCACTCATGGTCTTACAGGCACCTGTCTTGACGTCCCATAGTCTCACAGTCTTATCATAACTTCCCGATACGATGAACTCTTAATCACTGGATATAGCCACAGATAATAAAGAATTAGTGTGATCACTCATGGTCTTACAGGTACCTGTCTTGACGTCCCATAGTCTCACCGTCTTATCATCACTTCCCGATACGATTAACTCTGAATCACTGGATATAGCCACAGATAATAAAGAATTAGTGTGACCACTCATGGTCTTACAGGTACCTGTCTTGACGTCCCATAGTCTCACCGTCTCATCAGTCTTCACGATACGATGAACTCTGAATCACTGGATATAGCCACAGCATAAACATAATGTGTGTGACATCTCATGGTCTTACAGGTACCTGTCTTGACGTCCCATAGTCTCACCGTATTATAACTTCCCGATACGATGAACTCTGAATCACTGGATATAGCCACAGATAATAAAGAATTAGTGTGACCACTCATGGTCTTACAGGTACCTGTCTTGACGTCCCATAGTCTCACCGTTTTATCTCTACTTCCCGATACGATGAACTCTGAATCACTGGATATAGCCACATCATCTACAGAATCTGTGTGACCACTCATGGTCTTACAGGTACCTGTCTTGACGTTCCATAGTCTCACCGTCTTATCATCACTTCCCGATACGATTAACTCTGAATCACTGGATATAGCCACAGATAATAAAGAATTAGTGTGATCACTCATGGTCTTACAGGCACCTGTCTTGACGTCCCATAGTCTCACAGTCTTATCATAACTTCCCGATACGATGAACTCTTAATCACTGGATATAGCCACAGATAATAAAGAATTAGTGTGATCACTCATGGTCTTACAGGTACCTGTCTTGACGTCCCATAGTCTCACCGTCTTATCATCACTTCCCGATACGATTAACTCTGAATCACTGGATATAGCCACAGATAATAAAGAATTAGTGTGACCACTCATGGTCTTACAGGTACCTGTCTTGACGTCCCATAGTCTCACCGTCTTATCATAACTTCCCGATACGATGAACTCTGAATCACTGGATATAGCCACAGATAATACAGAATCTGTGTGACCACTCATGGTCTTACAGGTACCTGTCTTGACGTTCCATAGTCTCACCGTTTTATCTCTACTTCCCGATACGATGAACTCTGAATCACTGGATATAGCCACAGATAATACAGAATCTGTGTGACCACTCATGGTCTTACAGGTACCTGTCTTGACGTCCCATAGTCTCACCGTCTTATCATAACTTCCCGATACGATGAACTCTGAATCACTGGATATAGCCACAGATAATACAGAATCTGTGTGATCACTCATGGTCTTACAGGTACCTGTCTTGACGTCCCATAGTCTCACCGTATTATCTCTACTTCCCGATACGATGAACTCTGAATCACTGGATATAGCCACATAGTCTACAGAATCTGTGTGACCACTCATGGTCTTACAGGTACCTGTCTTGACGTTCCATAGTCTCACCGTCTAATCATAACTTCCCGATACGATGAACTCTGAATCACTGGATATAGCCACAGATAATACAGAATCTGTGTGACCACTCATGGTCTTACAGGTACCTGTCTTGACGTCCCATAGTCTCACCGTCTTATCATAACTTCCCGATACGATGAACTCTGAATCACTGGATATAGCCACAGATAATACAGAATCTGTGTGACCACTCATGGTCTTACTGGTACCTGTCTTGACGTCCCATAGTCTCACCGTCTTATCATCACTTCCCGATACGATTAACTCTGAATCACTGGATATAGCCACATCATCTACAGAATCTGTGTGACCACTCATGGTCTTACAGGTACCTGTCTTGACGTCCCATAGTCTCACCGTCTTATCATAACTTCCCGATACGATGAACTCTGAATCACTGGATATAGCCACATCATCTACAGAATCTGTGTGACCACTCATGGTCTTACAGGTACCTGTCTTGACGTCCCATAGTCTCACCGTTTTATCTCCACTTCCCGATACGATGAACTCTGAATCACTGGATATAGCCACATCATCTACAGAATCTGTGTGACCACTCATGGTCTTACAGGTACCTGTCTTGACGTCCCATAGTCTCACCGTCTTATCATCACTTCCCGATACGATGAACTCTGAATCACTGGATATAGCCACAGATAATAAAGAATTAGTGTGATCACTCATGGTCTTACAGGTACCTGTCTTGACGTCCCATAGTCTCACCGTCTTATCATAACTTCCCGATACGATGAACTCTGAATCACTGGATATAGCCACAGATAATAAAGAATTAGTGTGATCACTCATGGTCTTACAGGTACCTGTCTTGACGTCGCATAGTCTCACCGTATTATCTCGACTTCCCGATACGATGAACTCTGAATCACTGGATATAGCCACAGATAATAAAGAATTAGTGTGATCACTCATGGTCTTACAGGCACCTGTCTTGACGTCCCATAGTCTCACAGTCTTATCATAACTTCCCGATACGATGAACTCTTAATCACTGGATATAGCCACAGATAATAAAGAATTAGTGTGATCACTCATGGTCTTACAGGTACCTGTCTTGACGTCCCATAGTCTCACCGTCTTATCATCACTTCCCGATACGATTAACTCTGAATCACTGGATATAGCCACAGATAATAAAGAATTAGTGTGACCACTCATGGTCTTACAGGTACCTGTCTTGACGTCCCATAGTCTCACCGTCTCATCAGTCTTCCCGATACGATGAACTCTGAATCACTGGATATAGCCACAGCATAAACATAATGTGTGTGACCACTCATGGTCTTACTGGTACCTGTCTTGACGTCCCATAGTCTCACCGTATTATCTCGACTTCCCGATACGATGAACTCTGAATCACTGGATATAGCCACAGATAATAAAGAATTAGTGTGACCACTCATGGTCTTACAGGTACCTGTCTTGACGTCCCATAGTCTCACTGTTTTATCTCTACTTCCCGATACGATGAACTCTTAATCACTGGATATAGCCACATCATCTACAGAATCTGTGTGACCACTCATGGTCTTACAGGTACCTGTCTTGACGTTCCATAGTCTCACCGTCTTATCATCACTTCCCGATACGATTAACTCTGAATCACTGGATATAGCCACAGATAATAAAGAATTAGTGTGATCACTCATGGTCTTACAGGCACCTGTCTTGACGTCCCATAGTCTCACAGTCTTATCATAACTTCCCGATACGATGAACTCTGAATCACTGGATATAGCCACATCATCTACAGAATCTGTGTGACCACTCATGGTCTTACAGGTACCTGTCTTGACGTCCCATAGTCTCACCGTCTTATCATCACTTCCCGATACGATTAACTCTGAATCACTGGATATAGCCACAGATAATAAAGAATTAGTGTGACCACTCATGGTCTTACAGGTACCTGTCTTGACGTCCCATAGTCTCACCGTCTTATCATAACTTCCCGATACGATGAACTCTGAATCACTGGATATAGCCACAGATAATACAGAATCTGTGTGACCACTCATGGTCTTACAGGTACCTGTCTTGACGTCCCATAGTCTCACCGTCTCATCTCCACTTCCCGATACGATGAACTCTGAATCACTGGATATAGCCACAGATAATACAGAATCTGTGTGACCACTCATGGTCTTACAGGTACCTGTCTTGACGTTCCATAGTCTCACCGTATTATCTCTACTTCCCGATACGATGAACTCTGAATCACTGGATATAGCCACAGATAATACAGAATCTGTGTGATCACTCATGGTCTTACAGGTACCTGTCTTGACGTTCCATAGTCTCACCGTCTTATCATCACTTCCCGATACGATGAACTCTGAATCACTGGATATAGCCACAGATAATACAGAATCTGTGTGATCACTCATGGTCTTACAGGTACCTGTCTTGACGTTCCATAGTCTCACCGTTTTATCTCTACTTCCCGATACGATTAACTCTGAATCACTGGATATAGCCACAGATAATAAAGAATTAGTGTGACCACTCATGGTCTTACAGGTACCTGTCTTGACGTCCCATAGTCTCACCGTATTATCTCTACTTCCCGATACGATGAACTCTGAATCACTGGATATAGCCACATCATCTAAAGAATCTGTGTGACCACTCATGGTCTTACAGGTACCTGTCTTGACGTCCCATAGTCTCACCGTCTTATCATAACTTCCCGATACGATGAACTCTGAATCACTGGATATAGCCACAGATAATACAGAATCTGTGTGACCACTCATGGTCTTACAGGTACCTGTCTTGACGTCCCATAGTCTCACCGTATTATCATAACTTCCCGATACGATGAACTCTCAATCACTGGATATAGCCACAGATAATACAGAATCTGTGTGATCACTCATGGTCTTACAGGTACCTGTCTTGACGTCGCATAGTCTCACCGTATTATCTCGACTTCCCGATACGATGAACTCTGAATCACTGGATATAGCCACAGATAATACAGAATAAGTGTGACCACTCATGGTCTTACAGGTACCTGTCTTGACGTCCCATAGTCTCACCGTCTTATCATAACTTCCCGATACGATGAACTATGAATCACTGGATATAGCCACAGATAATACAGAATAAGTGTGACCACTCATGGTCTTACAGGTACCTGTCTTGACGTCCCATAGTCTCACCGTCTTATCATAACTTCCCGATACGATGAACTCTGAATCACTGGATATAGCCACAGATAATACAGAATCTGTGTGACCACTCATGGTCTTACAGGTACCTGTCTTGACGTCCCATAGTCTCACCGTCTCATCTCCACTTCCCGATACGATGAACTCTGAATCACTGGATATAGCCACAGATAATACAGAATAAGTGTGACCACTCATGGTCTTACAGTTACCTGTCTTGACGTCCCATAGTCTCACCGTATTATCATCACTTCCCGATACGATGAACTCTGAATCACTGGATATAGCCACAGATAATAAAGAATTAGTGTGATCACTCATGGTCTTACAGGTACCTGTCTTGACGTCGCATAGTCTCACCGTCTTATCTCGACTTCCCGATACGATGAACTCTGAATCACTGGATATAGCCACAGATAATACAGAATCTGTGTGATCACTCATGGTCTTACAGGTACCTGTCTTGACGTTCCATAGTCTCACCGTCTTATCATAACTTCCCGATACGATGAACTCTGAATCACTGGATATAGCCACAGATAATACAGAATCTGTGTGACCACTCATGGTCTTACAGGTACCTGTCTTGACGTCCCATAGTCTCACCGTATTATCATAACTTCCCGATACGATGAACTCTGAATCACTGGATATAGCCACAGATAATACAGAATCTGTGTGATCACTCATGGTCTTACAGGTACCTGTCTTGACGTCGCATAGTCTCACCGTATTATCTCGACTTCCCGATACGATGAACTCTGAATCACTGGATATAGCCACAGATAATACAGAATAAGTGTGACCACTCATGGTCTTACAGGTACCTGTCTTGACGTCCCATAGTCTCACCGTCTTATCATAACTTCCCGATACGATGAACTCTGAATCACTGGATATAGCCACAGATAATACAGAATAAGTGTGACCACTCATGGTCTTACAGGTACCTGTCTTGACGTCCCATAGTCTCACCGTCTTATCATAACTTCCCGATACGATGAACTCTGAATCACTGGATATAGCCACAGATAATACAGAATAAGTGTGACCACTCATGGTCTTACAGGTACCTGTCTTGACGTCCCATAGTCTCACCGTCTTATCATAACTTCCCGATACGATGAACTCTGAATCACTGGATATAGCCACAGATAATACAGAATAAGTGTGACCACTCATGGTCTTACAGGTACCTGTCTTGACGTCCCATAGTCTCACCGTCTTATCATAACTTCCCGATACGATGAACTCTGAATCACTGGATATAGCCACAGATAATACAGAATCTGTGTGACCACTCATGGTCTTACAGG
Source organism: Loxodes magnus (assembly GCA_946699065.1). Lineage (NCBI taxonomy): Eukaryota > Ciliophora > Karyorelictea > Loxodida > Loxodidae > Loxodes > Loxodes magnus. Next base: position 211,761 of record CAMPDV010000443.1, read on the forward strand.
TACCTGTCTTGACGTCCCATAGTCTCACCGTCTCATCTCCACTTCCCGATACGATGAACTCTGAATCACTGGATATAGCCACAGATAATACAGAATTAGTGTGATCACTCATGGTCTTACAGGTACCTGTCTTGACGTCGCATAGTCTCACCGTCTTATCATAACTTCCCGATACGATGAACTCTGAATCACTGGATATAGCCACAGATAATACAGAATCTGTGTGACCACTCATGGTCTTACAGGTACCTGTCTTGACGTTCCATAGTCTCACCGTTTTATCTCTACTTCCCGATACGATGAACTCTGAATCACTGGATATAGCCACAGATAATACAGAATCTGTGTGACCACTCATGGTCTTACAGGTACCTGTCTTGACGTCCCATAGTCTCACCGTCTTATCATAACTTCCCGATACGATGAACTCTGAATCACTGGATATAGCCACAGATAATACAGAATCTGTGTGATCACTCATGGTCTTACAGGTACCTGTCTTGACGTCCCATAGTCTCACCGTATTATCTCTACTTCCCGATACGATGAACTCTGAATCACTGGATATAGCCACATAGTCTACAGAATCTGTGTGACCACTCATGGTCTTACAGGTACCTGTCTTGACGTTCCATAGTCTCACCGTCTAATCATAACTTCCCGATACGATGAACTCTGAATCACTGGATATAGCCACAGATAATACAGAATCTGTGTGACCACTCATGGTCTTACAGGTACCTGTCTTGACGTCCCATAGTCTCACCGTCTTATCATAACTTCCCGATACGATGAACTCTGAATCACTGGATATAGCCACAGATAATACAGAATCTGTGTGATCACTCATGGTCTTACAGGTACCTGTCTTGACGTCCCATAGTCTCACCGTATTATCTCGACTTCCCGATACGATGAACTCTGAATCACTGGATATAGCCACAGATAATACAGAATCTGTGTGATCACTCATGGTCTTACAGGTACCTGTCTTGACGTCCCATAGTCTCACCGTTTTATCTCTACTTCCCGATACGATTAACTCTGAATCACTGGATATAGCCACAGATAATAAAGAATTAGTGTGACCACTCATGGTCTTACAGGTACCTGTCTTGACGTCCCATAGTCTCACCGTATTATCTCTACTTCCCGATACGATGAACTCTGAATCACTGGATATAGCCACAGATAATACAGAATCTGTGTGACCACTCATGGTCTTACAGGTACCTGTCTTGACGTCCCATAGTCTCACCGTCTTATCATAACTTCCCGATACGATGAACTCTGAATCACTGGATATAGCCACAGATAATACAGAATCTGTGTGATCACTCATGGTCTTACAGGTACCTGTCTTGACGTCCCATAGTCTCACCGTCTTATCATAACTTCCCGATACGATGAACTCTGAATCACTGGATATAGCCACAGATAATACAGAATCTGTGTGATCACTCATGGTCTTACAGGTACCTGTCTTGACGTTCCATAGTCTCACCGTTTTATCTCTACTTCCCGATACGATTAACTCTGAATCACTGGATATAGCCACAGATAATAAAGAATTAGTGTGACCACTCATGGTCTTACAGGTACCTGTCTTGACGTCCCATAGTCTCACCGTATTATCTCTACTTCCCGATACGATGAACTCTGAATCACTGGATATAGCCACATCATCTAAAGAATCTGTGTGACCACTCATGGTCTTACAGGTACCTGTCTTGACGTCCCATAGTCTCACCGTCTTATCATAACTTCCCGATACGATGAACTCTGAATCACTGGATATAGCCACAGATAATACAGAATCTGTGTGACCACTCATGGTCTTACAGGTACCTGTCTTGACGTCCCATAGTCTCACCGTATTATCATAACTTCCCGATACGATGAACTCTCAATCACTGGATATAGCCACAGATAATACAGAATCTGTGTGATCACTCATGGTCTTACAGGTACCTGTCTTGACGTCGCATAGTCTCACCGTATTATCTCGACTTCCCGATACGATGAACTCTGAATCACTGGATATAGCCACAGATAATACAGAATAAGTGTGACCACTCATGGTCTTACAGGTACCTGTCTTGACGTCCCATAGTCTCACCGTCTTATCATAACTTCCCGATACGATGAACTATGAATCACTGGATATAGCCACAGATAATACAGAATAAGTGTGACCACTCATGGTCTTACAGGTACCTGTCTTGACGTCCCATAGTCTCACCGTCTTATCATAACTTCCCGATACGATGAACTCTGAATCACTGGATATAGCCACAGATAATACAGAATCTGTGTGACCACTCATGGTCTTACAGGTACCTGTCTTGACGTCCCATAGTCTCACCGTCTCATCTCCACTTCCCGATACGATGAACTCTGAATCACTGGATATAGCCACAGATAATACAGAATAAGTGTGACCACTCATGGTCTTACAGTTACCTGTCTTGACGTCCCATAGTCTCACCGTATTATCATCACTTCCCGATACGATGAACTCTGAATCACTGGATATAGCCACAGATAATAAAGAATTAGTGTGATCACTCATGGTCTTACAGGTACCTGTCTTGACGTCGCATAGTCTCACCGTCTTATCTCGACTTCCCGATACGATGAACTCTGAATCACTGGATATAGCCACAGATAATACAGAATCTGTGTGATCACTCATGGTCTTACAGGTACCTGTCTTGACGTTCCATAGTCTCACCGTCTTATCATAACTTCCCGATACGATGAACTCTGAATCACTGGATATAGCCACAGATAATACAGAATCTGTGTGACCACTCATGGTCTTACAGGTACCTGTCTTGACGTCCCATAGTCTCACCGTATTATCATAACTTCCCGATACGATGAACTCTGAATCACTGGATATAGCCACAGATAATACAGAATCTGTGTGATCACTCATGGTCTTACAGGTACCTGTCTTGACGTCGCATAGTCTCACCGTATTATCTCGACTTCCCGATACGATGAACTCTGAATCACTGGATATAGCCACAGATAATACAGAATAAGTGTGACCACTCATGGTCTTACAGGTACCTGTCTTGACGTCCCATAGTCTCACCGTCTTATCATAACTTCCCGATACGATGAACTCTGAATCACTGGATATAGCCACAGATAATACAGAATAAGTGTGACCACTCATGGTCTTACAGGTACCTGTCTTGACGTCCCATAGTCTCACCGTCTTATCATAACTTCCCGATACGATGAACTCTGAATCACTGGATATAGCCACAGATAATACAGAATAAGTGTGACCACTCATGGTCTTACAGGTACCTGTCTTGACGTCCCATAGTCTCACCGTCTTATCATAACTTCCCGATACGATGAACTCTGAATCACTGGATATAGCCACAGATAATACAGAATAAGTGTGACCACTCATGGTCTTACAGGTACCTGTCTTGACGTCCCATAGTCTCACCGTCTTATCATAACTTCCCGATACGATGAACTCTGAATCACTGGATATAGCCACAGATAATACAGAATCTGTGTGACCACTCATGGTCTTACAGGTACCTGTCTTGACGTCCCATAGTCTCACCGTCTCATCTCCACTTCCCGATACGATGAACTCTGAATCACTGGATATAGCCACAGATAATACAGAATTAGTGTGATCACTCATGGTCTTACAGGTACCTGTCTTGACGTCGCATAGTCTCACCGTCTTATCATAACTTCCCGATACGATGAACTCTGAATCACTGGATATAGCCACAGATAATACAGAATCTGTGTGACCACTCATGGTCTTACAGGTACCTGTCTTGACGTTCCATAGTCTCACCGTTTTATCTCTACTTCCCGATACGATGAACTCTGAATCACTGGATATAGCCACAGATAATACAGAATCTGTGTGACCACTCATGGTCTTACAGGTACCTGTCTTGACGTCCCATAGTCTCACCGTCTTATCATAACTTCCCGATACGATGAACTCTGAATCACTGGATATAGCCACAGATAATACAGAATCTGTGTGATCACTCATGGTCTTACAGGTACCTGTCTTGACGTCCCATAGTCTCACCGTATTATCTCTACTTCCCGATACGATGAACTCTGAATCACTGGATATAGCCACATAGTCTACAGAATCTGTGTGACCACTCATGGTCTTACAGGTACCTGTCTTGACGTTCCATAGTCTCACCGTCTAATCATAACTTCCCGATACGATGAACTCTGAATCACTGGATATAGCCACAGATAATACAGAATCTGTGTGACCACTCATGGTCTTACAGGTACCTGTCTTGACGTCCCATAGTCTCACCGTCTTATCATAACTTCCCGATACGATGAACTCTGAATCACTGGATATAGCCACAGATAATACAGAATCTGTGTGATCACTCATGGTCTTACAGGTACCTGTCTTGACGTCCCATAGTCTCACCGTATTATCTCGACTTCCCGATACGATGAACTCTGAATCACTGGATATAGCCACAGATAATACAGAATCTGTGTGACCACTCATGGTCTTACAGGTACCTGTCTTGACGTCCCATAGTCTCACCGTCTTATCATAACTTCCCGATACGATGAACTCTGAATCACTGGATATAGCCACAGATAATACAGAATCTGTGTGATCACTCATGGTCTTACAGGTACCTGTCTTGACGTCCCATAGTCTCACCGTATTATCTCTACTTCCCGATACGATGAACTCTGAATCACTGGATATAGCCACATCATCTACAGAATCTGTGTGACCACTCATGGTCTTACAGGTACCTGTCTTGACGTCCCATAGTCTCACCGTATTATCTCTACTTCCCGATACGATGAACTCTGAATCACTGGATATAGCCACAGATAATACAGAATCTGTGTGACCACTCATGGTCTTACAGGTACCTGTCTTGACGTCCCATAGTCTCACCGTCTTATCATCACTTCCCGATACGATGAACTCTGAATCACTGGATATAGCCACAGATAATACAGAATCTGTGTGATCACTCATGGTCTTACAGGTACCTGTCTTGACGTCCCATAGTCTCACCGTATTATCTCGACTTCCCGATACGATGAACTCTGAATCACTGGATATAGCCACAGATAATACAGAATCTGTGTGACCACTCATGGTCTTACAGGTACCTGTCTTGACGTCCCATAGTCTCACCGTCTCATCTCCACTTCCCGATACGATGAACTCTGAATCACTGGATATAGCCACAGATAATACAGAATCTGTGTGATCACTCATGGTCTTACAGGTACCTGTCTTGACGTTCCATAGTCTCACCGTCTCATCTCCACTTCCCGATACGATGAACTCTGAATCACTGGATATAGCCACAGATAATACAGAATAAGTGTGACCACTCATGGTCTTACAGGTACCTGTCTTGACGTCCCATAGTCTCACCGTATTATCATAACTTCCCGATACGATGAACTCTGAATCACTGGATATAGCCACAGATAATACAGAATAAGTGTGACCACTCATGGTCTTACAGGTACCTGTCTTGACGTCCCATAGTCTCACCGTCTTATCATAACTTCCCGATACGATGAACTCTGAATCACTGGATATAGCCACAGATAATAAAGAATTAGTGTGACCACTCATGGTCTTACAGGTACCTGTCTTGACGTCCCATAGTCTCACCGTATTATCATAACTTCCCGATACGATGAACTCTGAATCACTGGATATAGCCACAGATAATACAGAATCTGTGTGACCACTCATGGTCTTACAGGTACCTGTCTTGACGTCCCATAGTCTCACCGTATTATCTCTACTTCCCGATACGATGAACTCTGAATCACTGGATATAGCCACAGATAATACAGAATCTGTGTGACCACTCATGGTCTTACAGGTACCTGTCTTGACGTCCCATAGTCTCACCGTCTTATCATAACTTCCCGATACGATGAACTCTGAATCACTGGATATAGCCACAGATAGTACATAATGTGTGTGACCACTCATGGTCTTACAGGTACCTGTCTATGTTCCATAGTCTCACCGTCTCATCAGTCTTCCCGATACGATGAACTCTGAATCACTGGATATAGCCACAGATCATGCATAACTAGTGTGACCACTCATGGTCTTACAGGTACCTGTCTTGACGTCCCATAGTCTCACCGTCTCATCTCCACTTCCCGATACGATGAACTCTGAATCACTGGATATAGCCACAGATAATAAAGAATTAGTGTGATCACTCATGGTCTTACAGGTACCTGTCTTGACGTCCCATAGTCTCACCGTATTATCATAACTTCCCGATACGATGAACTCTGAATCACTGGATATAGCCACAGATAATACAGAATCTGTGTGACCACTCATGGTCTTACAGGTACCTGTCTTGACGTCCCATAGTCTCACCGTCTCATCAGTCTTCCCGATACGATGAACTCTGAATCACTGGATATAGCCACAGATAATAAAGAATTAGTGTGACCACTCATGGTCTTACAGGTACCTGTCTTGACGTCCCATAGTCTCAACGTATTATCATAACTTCCCGATACGATGAACTCTGAATCACTGGATATAGCCACAGCATATACTTAACTAGTGTGACTACTCAAGGTCTTACAGGTACCTGTCTTGACGTTCCATAGTCTCACCTTCTAATCATAACTTCCCGATACGATGAACTCTGAATCACTGGATATAGCCACAGCATATACTTAATTCGTGTGACCACTCATGGTCTTACAGGTACCTGTCTTGACGTCCCATAGTCTCACCGTATTATCATAACTTTCCGATACGATGAACTCTGAATCACTGGATATAGCCACAGATAATAAAGAATTAGTGTGATCACTCATGGTCTTACAGGTACCTGTCTTGACGTCCCATAGTCTCACCGTCTTATCATAACTTCCCGATACGATGAACTCTGAATCACTGGATATAGCCACAGATAATACAGAATTAGTGTGACCACTCATGGTCTTTCAGGTACCTGTCTTGACGTTCCATAGTCTCACCGTCTAATCATAACTTCCCGATACGATGAACTCTGAATCACTGGATATAGCCACAGATAATACAGAATCTGTGTGATCACTCATGGTCTTACAGGTACCTGTCTTGACGTTCCATAGTCTCACCGTCTTATCATCACTTCCCGATACGATGAACTCTGAATCACTGGATATAGCCACAGATAATACAGAATCTGTGTGACCACTCATGGTCTTACAGGTACCTGTCTTGACGTCCCATAGTCTCACCGTCTCATCAGTACTTCCCGATACTATGAACTCTGAATCACTGGATATAGCCACATCATCTACAGAATCTGTGTGACCACTCATGGTCTTACAGGTACCTGTCTTGACGTCCCATAGTCTCACCGTATTATCATAACTTCCCGATACGATGAACTCTGAATCACTGGATATAGCCACAGATAATACAGAATCTGTGTGACCACTCATGGTCTTACAGGTACCTGTCTATGTTCCATATTCTCACCGTCTCATCAGTCTTCCCGATACGATGAACTCTGAATCACTGGATATAGCCACAGATAATAAAGAATCTGTGTGACCACTCATGGTCTTACAGGTACCTGTCTTGACGTCCCATAGTCTCACCGTCTTATCATAACTTCCCGATACGATGAACTCTGAATCACTGGATATAGCCACAGATAATACAGAATCTGTGTGATCACTCATGGTCTTACAGGTACCTGTCTTGACGTCCCATAGTCTCACCGTATTATCTCGACTTCCCGATACGATGAACTCTGAATCACTGGATATAGCCACAGATAATACAGAATCTGTGTGACCACTCATGGTCTTACAGGTACCTGTCTTGACGTCCCATAGTCTCACCGTCTTATCATAACTTCCCGATACGATGAACTCTGAATCACTGGATATAGCCACAGATAATACAGAATCTGTGTGATCACTCATGGTCTTACAGGTACCTGTCTTGACGTCCCATAGTCTCACCGTATTATCTCTACTTCCCGATACGATGAACTCTGAATCACTGGATATAGCCACATCATCTACAGAATCTGTGTGACCACTCATGGTCTTACAGGTACCTGTCTTGACGTCCCATAGTCTCACCGTATTATCTCTACTTCCCGATACGATGAACTCTGAATCACTGGATATAGCCACAGATAATACAGAATCTGTGTGACCACTCATGGTCTTACAGGTACCTGTCTTGACGTCCCATAGTCTCACCGTATTATCTCTACTTCCCGATACGATGAACTCTGAATCACTGGATATAGCCACAGATAATACAGAATCTGTGTGACCACTCATGGTCTTACAGGTACCTGTCTTGACGTCCCATAGTCTCACCGTCTTATCATAACTTCCCGATACGATGAACTCTGAATCACTGGATATAGCCACAGATAATACATAATGTGTGTGACCACTCATGGTCTTACAGGTACCTGTCTATGTTCCATAGTCTCACCGTCTCATCAGTCTTCCCGATACGATGAACTCTGAATCACTGGATATAGCCACAGCATATACTTAACTAGTGTGACCACTCATGGTCTTACAGGTACCTGTCTTGACGTCCCATAGTCTCAACGTATTATCATAACTTCCCGATACGATGAACTCTGAATCACTGGATATAGCCACAGCATATACTTAACTAGTGTGACTACTCAAGGTCTTACAGGTACCTGTCTTGACGTTCCATAGTCTCACCGTCTAATCATAACTTCCCGATACGATGAACTCTGAATCACTGGATATAGCCACAGATAATACAGAATTAGTGTGACCACTCATGGTCTTAAAGGTACCTGTCTTGACGTCCCATAGTCTCACCGTATTATCATAACTTCCCGATACGATGAACTCTGAATCACTGGATATAGCCACAGATAATACAGAATCTGTGTGACCACTCATGGTCTTACAGGTACCTGTCTTGACGTCCCATAGTCTCACCGTCTTATCATAACTTCCCGATACGATGAACTCTGAATCACTGGATATAGCCACAGATAATACAGAATCTGTGTGACCACTCATGGTCTTACAGGTACCTGTCTTGACGTCCCATAGTCTCACCGTCTCATCTCCACTTCCCGATACGATGAACTCTGAATCACTGGATATAGCCACAGATAATACAGAATCTGTGTGACCACTCATGGTCTTACAGGTACCTGTCTTGACGTCCCATAGTCTCACCGTCTTATCATAACTTCCCGATACGATGAACTCTGAATCACTGGATATAGCCACAGATAATACATAATGTGTGTGACCACTCATGGTCTTACAGGTACCTGTCTATGTTCCATAGTCTCACCGTCTCATCAGTCTTCCCGATACGATGAACTCTGAATCACTGGATATAGCCACAGCATATACTTAACTAGTGTGACCACTCATGGTCTTACAGGTACCTGTCTTGACGTTCCATAGTCTCAACTTATTATCTGCACTTCCCGATACGATGAACTCTGAATCACTGGATATAGCCACAGATAATACAGAATAAGTGTGATCACTCATGGTCTTACAGGTACCTGTCTTGACGTCCCATAGTCTCAACGTATTATCATAACTTCCCGATACGATGAACTCTGAATCACTGGATATAGCCACAGCATATACTTAATTCGTGTGACCACTCATGGTCTTACAGGTACCTGTCTTGACGTCCCATAGTCTCACCGTATTATCATAACTTCCCGATACGATGAACTCTGAATCACTGGATATAGCCACAGCATATACTTAACTAGTGTGACCACTCATAGTCTTACAGGTACCTGTCTTGACGTCCCATAGTCTCACGTATAATCTGCACTTCCCGATACGATGAACTCTGAATCACTGGATATAGCCACAGATGATACATGACTAGTGTGACCACTCATGGTCTTACAGGTACCTGTCTTGACGTCCCATAGTCTCACCGTCTAATCATAACTTCCCGATACGATGAACTCTGAATCACTGGATATAGCCACAGCATATACTTAACTAGTGTGACCACTCATGGTCTTACAGGTACCTGTCTTGACGTCCCATAGTCTCAACGTATTATCATAACTTCCCGATACGATGAACTCTGAATCACTGGATATAGCCACAGCATATACTTAACTAGTGTGACCACTCATAGTCTTACAGGTACCTGTCTTGACGTCCCATAGTCTCACCGTCTTATCATAACTTCCCGATACGATGAACTCTGAATCACTGGATATAGACACAGCATATACTTAATTCGTGTGACCACTCATGGTCTTACAGGTACCTGTCTATGTTCCATAGTCTCACCGTATTATCATAACTTCCCGATACGATGAACTCTGAATCACTGGATATAGCCACAGCATATACTTAACTAGTGTGACCACTCATGGTCTTACAGGTACCTGTCTTGACGTTCCATAGTCTCACCGTCTAATCATAACTTCCCGATACGATGAACTCTGAATCACTGGATATAGCCACAGATAATACAGAATCTGTGTGACCACTCATGGTCTTACAGGTACCTGTCTTGACGTCCCATAGTCTCACCGTATTATCATAACTTCCCGATACGATGAACTCTGAATCACTGGATATAGCCACAGATAATACAGAATCTGTGTGACCACTCATGGTCTTACAGGTACCTGTCTTGACGTCCCATAGTCTCACCGTCTTATCATAACTTCCCGATACGATGAACTCTGAATCACTGGATATAGCCACAGATAATACAGAATTAGTGTGACCACTCATGGTCTTACAGGTACCTGTCTTGACGTCCCATAGTCTCACCGTATTATCATAACTTTCCGATACGATGAACTCTGAATCACTGGATATAGCCACAGATAATACAGAATCTGTGTGACCACTCATGGTCTTACAGGTACCTGTCTTGACGTCCCATAGTCTCACCGTCTTATCATAACTTCCCGATACGATGAACTCTGAATCACTGGATATAGCCACAGATAATACAGAATTAGTGTGACCACTCATGGTCTTACAGGTACCTGTCTTGACGTTCCATAGTCTCACCGTCTAATCATAACTTCCCGATACGATGAACTCTGAATCACTGGATATAGCCACAGATAATACAGAATCTGTGTGACCACTCATGGTCTTACAGGTACCTGTCTTGACGTCCCATAGTCTCACCGTCTTATCATAACTTCCCGATACGATGAACTCTGAATCACTGGATATAGCCACAGATGATACATGACTAGTGTGACCACTCATGGTCTTACAGGTACCTGTCTTGACGTCCCATAGTCTCACCGTCTAATCATAACTTCCCGATACGATGAACTCTGAATCACTGGATATAGCCACAGCATATACTTAACTAGTGTGACCACTCATGGTCTTACAGGTACCTGTCTTGACGTCCCATAGTCTCAACGTATTATCATCACTTCCCGATACGATGAACTCTGAATCACTGGATATAGCCACAGATAATAAAGAATCTGTGTGACCACTCATGGTCTTACAGGTACCTGTCTTGACGTTCCATAGTTTCACCGTTTTATCTCTACTTCCCGATACGATGAACTCTGAATCACTGGATATAGCCACAGATAATAAAGAATTAGTGTGATCACTCATGGTCTTACAGGTACCTGTCTTGACGTCCCATAGTCTCACCGTATTATCTCGACTTCCCGATACGATGAACTCTGAATCACTGGATATAGCCACAGATAATAAAGAATTAGTGTGATCACTCATGATCTACAGGTACCTGTCTTGACGTTCCATAGTTTCACCGTTTTATCTCTACTTCCCGATACGATGAACTCTGAATCACTGGATATAGCCACAGATAATACAGAATCTGTGTGACCACTCATGGTCTTACAGGTACCTGTCTATGTTCCATATTCTCACCGTCTCATCAGTCTTCCCGATACGATGAACTCTGAATCACTGGATATAGCCACAGATAATAAAGAATTAGTGTGACCACTCATGGTCTTACAGGTACCTGTCTTGACGTCCCATAGTCTCAACGTATTATCATAACTTCCCGATACGATGAACTCTGAATCACTGGATATAGCCACAGCATATACTTAACTAGTGTGACTACTCAAGGTCTTACAGGTACCTGTCTTGACGTCCCATAGTCTCACCGTATTATCTCTACTTCCCGATACGATGAACTCTGAATCACTGGATATAGCCACAGATAATACAGAATCTGTGTGACCACTCATGGTCTTACAGGTACCTGTCTTGACGTCCCATAGTCTCACCGTCTTATCATAACTTCCCGATACGATGAACTCTGAATCACTGGATATAGCCACAGATAATACATAATGTGTGTGACCACTCATGGTCTTACAGGTACCTGTCTATGTTCCATAGTCTCACCGTCTCATCAGTCTTCCCGATACGATGAACTCTGAATCACTGGATATAGCCACAGCATATACTTAACTAGTGTGACCACTCATGGTCTTACAGGTACCTGTCTTGACGTCCCATAGTCTCAACGTATTATCATAACTTCCCGATACGATGAACTCTGAATCACTGGATATAGCCACAGCATATACTTAACTAGTGTGACTACTCAAGGTCTTACAGGTACCTGTCTTGACGTTCCATAGTCTCACCGTCTAATCATAACTTCCCGATACGATGAACTCTGAATCACTGGATATAGCCACAGATAATACAGAATTAGTGTGACCACTCATGGTCTTACAGGTACCTGTCTTGACGTCCCATAGTCTCACCGTATTATCATAACTTTCCGATACGATGAACTCTGAATCACTGGATATAGCCACAGATAATACAGAATCTGTGTGACCACTCATGGTCTTACAGGTACCTGTCTTGACGTCCCATAGTCTCACCGTCTTATCATAACTTCCCGATACGATGAACTCTGAATCACTGGATATAGCCACAGATAATACAGAATTAGTGTGACCACTCATGGTCTTACAGGTACCTGTCTTGACGTTCCATAGTCTCACCGTCTAATCATAACTTCCCGATACGATGAACTCTGAATCACTGGATATAGCCACAGATAATACAGAATCTGTGTGACCACTCATGGTCTTACAGGTACCTGTCTTGACGTCCCATAGTCTCACCGTCTTATCATAACTTCCCGATACGATGAACTCTGAATCACTGGATATAGACACAGCATATACTTAATTCGTGTGACCACTCATGGTCTTACAGGTACCTGTCTATGTTCCATAGTCTCACCGTATTATCATAACTTCCCGATACGATGAACTCTGAATCACTGGATATAGCCACAGATAATACAGAATCTGTGTGACCACTCATGGTCTTACAGGTACCTGTCTTGACGTTCCATAGTCTCACCGTATTATCTCTACTTCCCGATACGATGAACTCTGAATCACTGGATATAGCCACATCATCTACAGAATCTGTGTGACCACTCAAGGTCTTACAGGTACCTGTCTTGACGTTCCATAGTCTCACCGTCTAATCATAACTTCCCGATACGATGAACTCTGAATCACTGGATATAGCCACAGATAATACAGAATCTGTGTGACCACTCATGGTCTTACAGGTACCTGTCTTGACGTCCCATAGTCTCACCGTATTATCATAACTTCCCGATACGATGAACTCTGAATCACTGGATATAGCCACAGATAATACAGAATCTGTGTGACCACTCATGGTCTTACAGGTACCTGTCTTGACGTCCCATAGTCTCACCGTCTTATCATAACTTCCCGATACGATGAACTCTGAATCACTGGATATAGCCACAGATAATACAGAATTAGTGTGACCACTCATGGTCTTACAGGTACCTGTCTTGACGTCCCATAGTCTCACCGTATTATCATAACTTTCCGATACGATGAACTCTGAATCACTGGATATAGCCACAGATAATACAGAATCTGTGTGACCACTCATGGTCTTACAGGTACCTGTCTTGACGTCCCATAGTCTCACCGTCTTATCATAACTTCCCGATACGATGAACTCTGAATCACTGGATATAGCCACAGATAATACAGAATTAGTGTGACCACTCATGGTCTTACAGGTACCTGTCTTGACGTTCCATAGTCTCACCGTCTAATCATAACTTCCCGATACGATGAACTCTGAATCACTGGATATAGCCACAGATAATACAGAATCTGTGTGACCACTCATGGTCTTACAGGTACCTGTCTTGACGTCCCATAGTCTCACCGTCTTATCATAACTTCCCGATACGATGAACTCTGAATCACTGGATATAGCCACAGATAATACATAATGTGTGTGACCACTCATGGTCTTACAGGTACCTGTCTATGTTCCATAGTCTCACCGTTTTATCTCTACTTCCCGATAAGATGAACTCTGAATCACTGGATATAGCCACAGCATATACTTAATTCGTGTGACCACTCATGGTCTTACAGGTACCTGTCTATGTTCCATAGTCTCACCGTCTCATCAGTCTTCCCGATACGATGAACTCTGAATCACTGGATATAGCCACAGCATATACTTAATTCGTGTGACCACTCATGGTCTTACAGGTACCTGTCTTGACGTCCCATAGTCTCACCTTAAAATCATATCTTCCTGATACGATGAACTCTGAATCACTGGATATAGCCACAGCATATACTTAACTAGTGTGACCACTCATGGTCTTACAGGTACCTGTCTTGACGTCCCATAGTCTCACCGTCTTATCATCACTTCCCGATACGATGAACTCTGAATCACTGGATATAGCCACAGATAATACAGAATCTGTGTGACCACTCATGGTCTTACAGGTACCTGTCTTGACGTCCCATAGTCTCACCGTATTATCTCTACTTCCCGATACGATGAACTCTGAATCACTGGATATAGCCACATCATCTACAGAATCTGTGTGACCACTCAAGGTCTTACAGGTACCTGTCTTGACGTTCCATAGTCTCACCGTCTAATCATAACTTCCCGATACGATGAACTCTGAATCACTGGATATAGCCACAGATAATACAGAATCTGTGTGACCACTCATGGTCTTACAGGTACCTGTCTTGACGTCCCATAGTCTCACCGTATTATCATAACTTCCCGATACGATGAACTCTGAATCACTGGATATAGCCACAGATAATACAGAATCTGTGTGACCACTCATGGTCTTACAGGTACCTGTCTTGACGTCCCATAGTCTCACCGTCTTATCATAACTTCCCGATACGATGAACTCTGAATCACTGGATATAGCCACAGATAATACAGAATTAGTGTGACCACTCATGGTCTTACAGGTACCTGTCTTGACGTCCCATAGTCTCACCGTATTATCATAACTTTCCGATACGATGAACTCTGAATCACTGGATATAGCCACAGATAATACAGAATTAGTGTGACCACTCATGGTCTTACAGGTACCTGTCTTGACGTCCCATAGTCTCAACGTATTATCATAACTTTCCGATACGATGAACTCTGAATCACTGGATATAGCCACAGATAATACAGAATTAGTGTGACCACTCATGGTCTTACAGGTACCTGTCTTGACGTTCCATAGTCTCACCGTCTAATCATAACTTCCCGATACGATGAACTCTGAATCACTGGATATAGCCACAGATAATACAGAATCTGTGTGACCACTCATGGTCTTACAGGTACCTGTCTTGACGTCCCATAGTCTCACCGTCTTATCATAACTTCCCGATACGATGAACTCTGAATCACTGGATATAGCCACAGATAATACAGAATCTGTGTGATCACTCATGGTCTTACAGGTACCTGTCTTGACGTCCCATAGTCTCACCGTATTATCTCGACTTCCCGATACGATGAACTCTGAATCACTGGATATAGCCACAGATAATACAGAATCTGTGTGACCACTCATGGTCTTACAGGTACCTGTCTTGACGTCCCATAGTCTCACCGTCTTATCATAACTTCCCGATACGATGAACTCTGAATCACTGGATATAGCCACAGATAATACAGAATCTGTGTGATCACTCATGGTCTTACAGGTACCTGTCTTGACGTCCCATAGTCTCACCGTATTATCTCTACTTCCCGATACGATGAACTCTGAATCACTGGATATAGCCACATCATCTACAGAATCTGTGTGACCACTCATGGTCTTACAGGTACCTGTCTTGACGTCCCATAGTCTCACCGTATTATCTCTACTTCCCGATACGATGAACTCTGAATCACTGGATATAGCCACAGATAATACAGAATCTGTGTGACCACTCATGGTCTTACAGGTACCTGTCTTGACGTCCCATAGTCTCACCGTCTTATCATCACTTCCCGATACGATGAACTCTGAATCACTGGATATAGCCACAGATAATACAGAATCTGTGTGATCACTCATGGTCTTACAGGTACCTGTCTTGACGTCCCATAGTCTCACCGTATTATCTCGACTTCCCGATACGATGAACTCTGAATCACTGGATATAGCCACAGATAATACAGAATCTGTGTGACCACTCATGGTCTTACAGGTACCTGTCTTGACGTCCCATAGTCTCACCGTCTCATCTCCACTTCCCGATACGATGAACTCTGAATCACTGGATATAGCCACAGATAATACAGAATCTGTGTGATCACTCATGGTCTTACAGGTACCTGTCTTGACGTTCCATAGTCTCACCGTCTCATCTCCACTTCCCGATACGATGAACTCTGAATCACTGGATATAGCCACAGATAATACAGAATAAGTGTGACCACTCATGGTCTTACAGGTACCTGTCTTGACGTCCCATAGTCTCACCGTATTATCATAACTTCCCGATACGATGAACTCTGAATCACTGGATATAGCCACAGATAATACAGAATAAGTGTGACCACTCATGGTCTTACAGGTACCTGTCTTGACGTCCCATAGTCTCACCGTCTTATCATAACTTCCCGATACGATGAACTCTGAATCACTGGATATAGCCACAGATAATAAAGAATTAGTGTGACCACTCATGGTCTTACAGGTACCTGTCTTGACGTCCCATAGTCTCACCGTATTATCATAACTTCCCGATACGATGAACTCTGAATCACTGGATATAGCCACAGATAATACAGAATCTGTGTGACCACTCATGGTCTTACAGGTACCTGTCTTGACGTCCCATAGTCTCACCGTATTATCTCTACTTCCCGATACGATGAACTCTGAATCACTGGATATAGCCACAGATAATACAGAATCTGTGTGACCACTCATGGTCTTACAGGTACCTGTCTTGACGTCCCATAGTCTCACCGTCTTATCATAACTTCCCGATACGATGAACTCTGAATCACTGGATATAGCCACAGATAGTACATAATGTGTGTGACCACTCATGGTCTTACAGGTACCTGTCTATGTTCCATAGTCTCACCGTCTCATCAGTCTTCCCGATACGATGAACTCTGAATCACTGGATATAGCCACAGATAATAAAGAATTAGTGTGACCACTCATGGTCTTACAGGTACCTGTCTTGACGTCCCATAGTCTCACCGTATTATCTCTACTTCCCGATACGATGAACTCTGAATCACTGGATATAGCCACAGATCATGCATAACTAGTGTGACCACTCATGGTCTTACAGGTACCTGTCTTGACGTCCCATAGTCTCACCGTCTCATCTCCACTTCCCGATACGATGAACTCTGAATCACTGGATATAGCCACAGATAATAAAGAATTAGTGTGATCACTCATGGTCTTACAGGTACCTGTCTTGACGTCCCATAGTCTCACCGTATTATCATAACTTCCCGATACGATGAACTCTGAATCACTGGATATAGCCACAGATAATACAGAATCTGTGTGACCACTCATGGTCTTACAGGTACCTGTCTTGACGTCCCATAGTCTCACCGTCTCATCAGTCTTCCCGATACGATGAACTCTGAATCACTGGATATAGCCACAGATAATAAAGAATTAGTGTGACCACTCATGGTCTTACAGGTACCTGTCTTGACGTCCCATAGTCTCAACGTATTATCATAACTTCCCGATACGATGAACTCTGAATCACTGGATATAGCCACAGCATATACTTAACTAGTGTGACTACTCAAGGTCTTACAGGTACCTGTCTTGACGTTCCATAGTCTCACCTTCTAATCATAACTTCCCGATACGATGAACTCTGAATCACTGGATATAGCCACAGCATATACTTAATTCGTGTGACCACTCATGGTCTTACAGGTACCTGTCTTGACGTCCCATAGTCTCACCGTATTATCATAACTTTCCGATACGATGAACTCTGAATCACTGGATATAGCCACAGATAATAAAGAATTAGTGTGATCACTCATGGTCTTACAGGTACCTGTCTTGACGTCCCATAGTCTCACCGTCTTATCATAACTTCCCGATACGATGAACTCTGAATCACTGGATATAGCCACAGATAATACAGAATTAGTGTGACCACTCATGGTCTTTCAGGTACCTGTCTTGACGTTCCATAGTCTCACCGTCTAATCATAACTTCCCGATACGATGAACTCTGAATCACTGGATATAGCCACAGATAATACAGAATCTGTGTGATCACTCATGGTCTTACAGGTACCTGTCTTGACGTTCCATAGTCTCACCGTCTTATCATCACTTCCCGATACGATGAACTCTGAATCACTGGATATAGCCACAGATAATACAGAATCTGTGTGACCACTCATGGTCTTACAGGTACCTGTCTTGACGTCCCATAGTCTCACCGTCTCATCAGTACTTCCCGATACTATGAACTCTGAATCACTGGATATAGCCACATCATCTACAGAATCTGTGTGACCACTCATGGTCTTACAGGTACCTGTCTTGACGTCCCATAGTCTCACCGTATTATCATAACTTCCCGATACGATGAACTCTGAATCACTGGATATAGCCACAGATAATACAGAATCTGTGTGACCACTCATGGTCTTACAGGTACCTGTCTATGTTCCATATTCTCACCGTCTCATCAGTCTTCCCGATACGATGAACTCTGAATCACTGGATATAGCCACAGATAATAAAGAATTAGTGTGACCACTCATGGTCTTACAGGTACCTGTCTTGACGTCCCATAGTCTCAACGTATTATCATAACTTCCCGATACGATGAACTCTGAATCACTGGATATAGCCACAGCATATACTTAACTAGTGTGACTACTCAAGGTCTTACAGGTACCTGTCTTGACGTCCCATAGTCTCACCGTATTATCTCTACTTCCCGATACGATGAACTCTGAATCACTGGATATAGCCACAGATAATACAGAATCTGTGTGACCACTCATGGTCTTACAGGTACCTGTCTTGACGTCCCATAGTCTCACCGTCTTATCATAACTTCCCGATACGATGAACTCTGAATCACTGGATATAGCCACAGATAATACAGAATCTGTGTGACCACTCATGGTCTTACAGGTACCTGTCTATGTTCCATATTCTCACCGTCTCATCAGTCTTCCCGATACGATGAACTCTGAATCACTGGATATAGCCACAGATAATAAAGAATTAGTGTGACCACTCATGGTCTTACAGGTACCTGTCTTGACGTCCCATAGTCTCAACGTATTATCATAACTTCCCGATACGATGAACTCTGAATCACTGGATATAGCCACAGCATATACTTAACTAGTGTGACTACTCAAGGTCTTACAGGTACCTGTCTTGACGTCCCATAGTCTCACCGTATTATCTCTACTTCCCGATACGATGAACTCTGAATCACTGGATATAGCCACAGATAATACAGAATCTGTGTGACCACTCATGGTCTTACAGGTACCTGTCTTGACGTCCCATAGTCTCACCGTCTTATCATAACTTCCCGATACGATGAACTCTGAATCACTGGATATAGCCACAGATAATACATAATGTGTGTGACCACTCATGGTCTTACAGGTACCTGTCTATGTTCCATAGTCTCACCGTCTCATCAGTCTTCCCGATACGATGAACTCTGAATCACTGGATATAGCCACAGCATATACTTAACTAGTGTGACCACTCATGGTCTTACAGGTACCTGTCTTGACGTCCCATAGTCTCAACGTATTATCATAACTTCCCGATACGATGAACTCTGAATCACTGGATATAGCCACAGCATATACTTAACTAGTGTGACTACTCAAGGTCTTACAGGTACCTGTCTTGACGTTCCATAGTCTCACCGTCTAATCATAACTTCCCGATACGATGAACTCTGAATCACTGGATATAGCCACAGATAATACAGAATTAGTGTGACCACTCATGGTCTTACAGGTACCTGTCTTGACGTCCCATAGTCTCACCGTATTATCATAACTTCCCGATACGATGAACTCTGAATCACTGGATATAGCCACAGATAATACAGAATCTGTGTGACCACTCATGGTCTTACAGGTACCTGTCTTGACGTCCCATAGTCTCACCGTCTTATCATAACTTCCCGATACGATGAACTCTGAATCACTGGATATAGCCACAGATAATACAGAATCTGTGTGACCACTCATGGTCTTACAGGTACCTGTCTTGACGTCCCATAGTCTCACCGTCTCATCTCCACTTCCCGATACGATGAACTCTGAATCACTGGATATAGCCACAGATAATACAGAATCTGTGTGACCACTCATGGTCTTACAGGTACCTGTCTTGACGTCCCATAGTCTCACCGTCTTATCATAACTTCCCGATACGATGAACTCTGAATCACTGGATATAGCCACAGATAATACATAATGTGTGTGACCACTCATGGTCTTACAGGTACCTGTCTATGTTCCATAGTCTCACCGTCTCATCAGTCTTCCCGATACGATGAACTCTGAATCACTGGATATAGCCACAGCATATACTTAACTAGTGTGACCACTCATGGTCTTACAGGTACCTGTCTTGACGTTCCATAGTCTCAACTTATTATCTGCACTTCCCGATACGATGAACTCTGAATCACTGGATATAGCCACAGATAATACAGAATAAGTGTGATCACTCATGGTCTTACAGGTACCTGTCTTGACGTCCCATAGTCTCAACGTATTATCATAACTTCCCGATACGATGAACTCTGAATCACTGGATATAGCCACAGCATATACTTAATTCGTGTGACCACTCATGGTCTTACAGGTACCTGTCTTGACGTCCCATAGTCTCACCGTATTATCATAACTTCCCGATACGATGAACTCTGAATCACTGGATATAGCCACAGCATATACTTAACTAGTGTGACCACTCATAGTCTTACAGGTACCTGTCTTGACGTCCCATAGTCTCACGTATAATCTGCACTTCCCGATACGATGAACTCTGAATCACTGGATATAGCCACAGATGATACATGACTAGTGTGACCACTCATGGTCTTACAGGTACCTGTCTTGACGTCCCATAGTCTCACCGTCTAATCATAACTTCCCGATACGATGAACTCTGAATCACTGGATATAGCCACAGCATATACTTAACTAGTGTGACCACTCATGGTCTTACAGGTACCTGTCTTGACGTCCCATAGTCTCAACGTATTATCATAACTTCCCGATACGATGAACTCTGAATCACTGGATATAGCCACAGCATATACTTAACTAGTGTGACCACTCATAGTCTTACAGGTACCTGTCTTGACGTCCCATAGTCTCACCGTCTTATCATAACTTCCCGATACGATGAACTCTGAATCACTGGATATAGACACAGCATATACTTAATTCGTGTGACCACTCATGGTCTTACAGGTACCTGTCTATGTTCCATAGTCTCACCGTATTATCATAACTTCCCGATACGATGAACTCTGAATCACTGGATATAGCCACAGCATATACTTAACTAGTGTGACCACTCATGGTCTTACAGGTACCTGTCTTGACGTTCCATAGTCTCACCGTCTAATCATAACTTCCCGATACGATGAACTCTGAATCACTGGATATAGCCACAGATAATACAGAATCTGTGTGACCACTCATGGTCTTACAGGTACCTGTCTTGACGTCCCATAGTCTCACCGTATTATCATAACTTCCCGATACGATGAACTCTGAATCACTGGATATAGCCACAGATAATACAGAATCTGTGTGACCACTCATGGTCTTACAGGTACCTGTCTTGACGTCCCATAGTCTCACCGTCTTATCATAACTTCCCGATACGATGAACTCTGAATCACTGGATATAGCCACAGATAATACAGAATTAGTGTGACCACTCATGGTCTTACAGGTACCTGTCTTGACGTCCCATAGTCTCACCGTATTATCATAACTTTCCGATACGATGAACTCTGAATCACTGGATATAGCCACAGATAATACAGAATCTGTGTGACCACTCATGGTCTTACAGGTACCTGTCTTGACGTCCCATAGTCTCACCGTCTTATCATAACTTCCCGATACGATGAACTCTGAATCACTGGATATAGCCACAGATAATACAGAATTAGTGTGACCACTCATGGTCTTACAGGTACCTGTCTTGACGTTCCATAGTCTCACCGTCTAATCATAACTTCCCGATACGATGAACTCTGAATCACTGGATATAGCCACAGATAATACAGAATCTGTGTGACCACTCATGGTCTTACAGGTACCTGTCTTGACGTCCCATAGTCTCACCGTCTTATCATAACTTCCCGATACGATGAACTCTGAATCACTGGATATAGCCACAGATGATACATGACTAGTGTGACCACTCATGGTCTTACAGGTACCTGTCTTGACGTCCCATAGTCTCACCGTCTAATCATAACTTCCCGATACGATGAACTCTGAATCACTGGATATAGCCACAGCATATACTTAACTAGTGTGACCACTCATGGTCTTACAGGTACCTGTCTTGACGTCCCATAGTCTCAACGTATTATCATCACTTCCCGATACGATGAACTCTGAATCACTGGATATAGCCACAGATAATAAAGAATCTGTGTGACCACTCATGGTCTTACAGGTACCTGTCTTGACGTTCCATAGTTTCACCGTTTTATCTCTACTTCCCGATACGATGAACTCTGAATCACTGGATATAGCCACAGATAATAAAGAATTAGTGTGATCACTCATGGTCTTACAGGTACCTGTCTTGACGTCCCATAGTCTCACCGTATTATCTCGACTTCCCGATACGATGAACTCTGAATCACTGGATATAGCCACAGATAATAAAGAATTAGTGTGATCACTCATGATCTACAGGTACCTGTCTTGACGTTCCATAGTTTCACCGTTTTATCTCTACTTCCCGATACGATGAACTCTGAATCACTGGATATAGCCACAGATAATACAGAATCTGTGTGACCACTCATGGTCTTACAGGTACCTGTCTATGTTCCATATTCTCACCGTCTCATCAGTCTTCCCGATACGATGAACTCTGAATCACTGGATATAGCCACAGATAATAAAGAATTAGTGTGACCACTCATGGTCTTACAGGTACCTGTCTTGACGTCCCATAGTCTCAACGTATTATCATAACTTCCCGATACGATGAACTCTGAATCACTGGATATAGCCACAGCATATACTTAACTAGTGTGACTACTCAAGGTCTTACAGGTACCTGTCTTGACGTCCCATAGTCTCACCGTATTATCTCTACTTCCCGATACGATGAACTCTGAATCACTGGATATAGCCACAGATAATACAGAATCTGTGTGACCACTCATGGTCTTACAGGTACCTGTCTTGACGTCCCATAGTCTCACCGTCTTATCATAACTTCCCGATACGATGAACTCTGAATCACTGGATATAGCCACAGATAATACATAATGTGTGTGACCACTCATGGTCTTACAGGTACCTGTCTATGTTCCATAGTCTCACCGTCTCATCAGTCTTCCCGATACGATGAACTCTGAATCACTGGATATAGCCACAGCATATACTTAACTAGTGTGACCACTCATGGTCTTACAGGTACCTGTCTTGACGTCCCATAGTCTCAACGTATTATCATAACTTCCCGATACGATGAACTCTGAATCACTGGATATAGCCACAGCATATACTTAACTAGTGTGACTACTCAAGGTCTTACAGGTACCTGTCTTGACGTTCCATAGTCTCACCGTCTAATCATAACTTCCCGATACGATGAACTCTGAATCACTGGATATAGCCACAGATAATACAGAATTAGTGTGACCACTCATGGTCTTACAGGTACCTGTCTTGACGTCCCATAGTCTCACCGTATTATCATAACTTTCCGATACGATGAACTCTGAATCACTGGATATAGCCACAGATAATACAGAATCTGTGTGACCACTCATGGTCTTACAGGTACCTGTCTTGACGTCCCATAGTCTCACCGTCTTATCATAACTTCCCGATACGATGAACTCTGAATCACTGGATATAGCCACAGATAATACAGAATTAGTGTGACCACTCATGGTCTTACAGGTACCTGTCTTGACGTTCCATAGTCTCACCGTCTAATCATAACTTCCCGATACGATGAACTCTGAATCACTGGATATAGCCACAGATAATACAGAATCTGTGTGACCACTCATGGTCTTACAGGTACCTGTCTTGACGTCCCATAGTCTCACCGTCTTATCATAACTTCCCGATACGATGAACTCTGAATCACTGGATATAGACACAGCATATACTTAATTCGTGTGACCACTCATGGTCTTACAGGTACCTGTCTATGTTCCATAGTCTCACCGTATTATCATAACTTCCCGATACGATGAACTCTGAATCACTGGATATAGCCACAGATAATACAGAATCTGTGTGACCACTCATGGTCTTACAGGTACCTGTCTTGACGTTCCATAGTCTCACCGTATTATCTCTACTTCCCGATACGATGAACTCTGAATCACTGGATATAGCCACATCATCTACAGAATCTGTGTGACCACTCAAGGTCTTACAGGTACCTGTCTTGACGTTCCATAGTCTCACCGTCTAATCATAACTTCCCGATACGATGAACTCTGAATCACTGGATATAGCCACAGATAATACAGAATCTGTGTGACCACTCATGGTCTTACAGGTACCTGTCTTGACGTCCCATAGTCTCACCGTATTATCATAACTTCCCGATACGATGAACTCTGAATCACTGGATATAGCCACAGATAATACAGAATCTGTGTGACCACTCATGGTCTTACAGGTACCTGTCTTGACGTCCCATAGTCTCACCGTCTTATCATAACTTCCCGATACGATGAACTCTGAATCACTGGATATAGCCACAGATAATACAGAATTAGTGTGACCACTCATGGTCTTACAGGTACCTGTCTTGACGTCCCATAGTCTCACCGTATTATCATAACTTTCCGATACGATGAACTCTGAATCACTGGATATAGCCACAGATAATACAGAATCTGTGTGACCACTCATGGTCTTACAGGTACCTGTCTTGACGTCCCATAGTCTCACCGTCTTATCATAACTTCCCGATACGATGAACTCTGAATCACTGGATATAGCCACAGATAATACAGAATTAGTGTGACCACTCATGGTCTTACAGGTACCTGTCTTGACGTTCCATAGTCTCACCGTCTAATCATAACTTCCCGATACGATGAACTCTGAATCACTGGATATAGCCACAGATAATACAGAATCTGTGTGACCACTCATGGTCTTACAGGTACCTGTCTTGACGTCCCATAGTCTCACCGTCTTATCATAACTTCCCGATACGATGAACTCTGAATCACTGGATATAGCCACAGATAATACATAATGTGTGTGACCACTCATGGTCTTACAGGTACCTGTCTATGTTCCATAGTCTCACCGTTTTATCTCTACTTCCCGATAAGATGAACTCTGAATCACTGGATATAGCCACAGCATATACTTAATTCGTGTGACCACTCATGGTCTTACAGGTACCTGTCTATGTTCCATAGTCTCACCGTCTCATCAGTCTTCCCGATACGATGAACTCTGAATCACTGGATATAGCCACAGCATATACTTAATTCGTGTGACCACTCATGGTCTTACAGGTACCTGTCTTGACGTCCCATAGTCTCACCTTAAAATCATATCTTCCTGATACGATGAACTCTGAATCACTGGATATAGCCACAGCATATACTTAACTAGTGTGACCACTCATGGTCTTACAGGTACCTGTCTTGACGTCCCATAGTCTCACCGTCTTATCATCACTTCCCGATACGATGAACTCTGAATCACTGGATATAGCCACAGATAATACAGAATCTGTGTGACCACTCATGGTCTTACAGGTACCTGTCTTGACGTCCCATAGTCTCACCGTATTATCTCTACTTCCCGATACGATGAACTCTGAATCACTGGATATAGCCACATCATCTACAGAATCTGTGTGACCACTCAAGGTCTTACAGGTACCTGTCTTGACGTTCCATAGTCTCACCGTCTAATCATAACTTCCCGATACGATGAACTCTGAATCACTGGATATAGCCACAGATAATACAGAATCTGTGTGACCACTCATGGTCTTACAGGTACCTGTCTTGACGTCCCATAGTCTCACCGTATTATCATAACTTCCCGATACGATGAACTCTGAATCACTGGATATAGCCACAGATAATACAGAATCTGTGTGACCACTCATGGTCTTACAGGTACCTGTCTTGACGTCCCATAGTCTCACCGTCTTATCATAACTTCCCGATACGATGAACTCTGAATCACTGGATATAGCCACAGATAATACAGAATTAGTGTGACCACTCATGGTCTTACAGGTACCTGTCTTGACGTCCCATAGTCTCACCGTATTATCATAACTTTCCGATACGATGAACTCTGAATCACTGGATATAGCCACAGATAATACAGAATTAGTGTGACCACTCATGGTCTTACAGGTACCTGTCTTGACGTTCCATAGTCTCACCGTCTCATCTCCACTTCCCGATACGATGAACTCTGAATCACTGGATATAGCCACAGATAATACAGAATCTGTGTGACCACTCATGGTCTTACAGGTACCTGTCTTGACGTCCCATAGTCTCACCGTATTATCATAACTTCCCGATACGATGAACTCTGAATCACTGGATATAGCCACAGATAATACAGAATCTGTGTGACCACTCATGGTCTTACAGGTACCTGTCTTGACGTCCCATAGTCTCACCGTCTTATCATAACTTCCCGATACGATGAACTCTGAATCACTGGATATAGCCACAGATAATACAGAATTAGTGTGACCACTCATGGTCTTACAGGTACCTGTCTTGACGTCCCATAGTCTCACCGTATTATCATAACTTTCCGATACGATGAACTCTGAATCACTGGATATAGCCACAGATAATACAGAATTAGTGTGACCACTCATGGTCTTACAGGTACCTGTCTTGACGTCCCATAGTCTCACCGTATTATCATAACTTTCCGATACGATGAACTCTGAATCACTGGATATAGCCACAGATAATACAGAATCTGTGTGACCACTCATGGTCTTACAGGTACCTGTCTTGACGTCCCATAGTCTCACCGTCTTATCATAACTTCCCGATACGATGAACTCTGAATCACTGGATATAGCCACAGATAATACAGAATTAGTGTGACCACTCATGGTCTTACAGGTACCTGTCTTGACGTTCCATAGTCTCACCGTCTAATCATAACTTCCCGATACGATGAACTCTGAATCACTGGATATAGCCACAGATAATACAGAATCTGTGTGACCACTCATGGTCTTACAGGTACCTGTCTTGACGTCCCATAGTCTCACCGTCTTATCATAACTTCCCGATACGATGAACTCTGAATCACTGGATATAGCCACAGATAATACATAATGTGTGTGACCACTCATGGTCTTACAGGTACCTGTCTATGTTCCATAGTCTCACCGTTTTATCTCTACTTCCCGATAAGATGAACTCTGAATCACTGGATATAGCCACAGCATATACTTAATTCGTGTGACCACTCATGGTCTTACAGGTACCTGTCTATGTTCCATAGTCTCACCGTCTCATCAGTCTTCCCGATACGATGAACTCTGAATCACTGGATATAGCCACAGCATATACTTAATTCGTGTGACCACTCATGGTCTTACAGGTACCTGTCTTGACGTCCCATAGTCTCACCTTAAAATCATATCTTCCTGATACGATGAACTCTGAATCACTGGATATAGCCACAGCATATACTTAACTAGTGTGACCACTCATGGTCTTACAGGTACCTGTCTTGACGTCCCATAGTCTCACCGTCTTATCATCACTTCCCGATACGATGAACTCTGAATCACTGGATATAGCCACAGATAATACAGAATCTGTGTGACCACTCATGGTCTTACAGGTACCTGTCTTGACGTTCCATAGTCTCACCGTATTATCTCTACTTCCCGATACGATGAACTCTGAATCACTGGATATAGCCACATCATCTACAGAATCTGTGTGACCACTCAAGGTCTTACAGGTACCTGTCTTGACGTTCCATAGTCTCACCGTCTAATCATAACTTCCCGATACGATGAACTCTGAATCACTGGATATAGCCACAGATAATACAGAATCTGTGTGACCACTCATGGTCTTACAGGTACCTGTCTTGACGTCCCATAGTCTCACCGTATTATCATAACTTCCCGATACGATGAACTCTGAATCACTGGATATAGCCACAGATAATACAGAATCTGTGTGACCACTCATGGTCTTACAGGTACCTGTCTTGACGTCCCATAGTCTCACCGTCTTATCATAACTTCCCGATACGATGAACTCTGAATCACTGGATATAGCCACAGATAATACAGAATTAGTGTGACCACTCATGGTCTTACAGGTACCTGTCTTGACGTCCCATAGTCTCACCGTATTATCATAACTTTCCGATACGATGAACTCTGAATCACTGGATATAGCCACAGATAATAAAGAATTAGTGTGACCACTCATGGTCTTACAGGTACCTGTCTTGACGTCCCATAGTCTCACCGTATTATCATAACTTCCCGATACGATGAACTCTGAATCACTGGATATAGCCACAGATAATACAGAATTAGTGTGACCACTCATGGTCTTACAGGTACCTGTCTTGACGTTCCATAGTCTCACCGTCTAATCATAACTTCCCGATACGATGAACTCTGAATCACTGGATATAGCCACAGATAATACAGAATCTGTGTGACCACTCATGGTCTTACAGGTACCTGTCTTGACGTCCCATAGTCTCACCGTCTTATCATAACTTCCCGATACGATGAACTCTGAATCACTGGATATAGCCACAGATAATACAGAATTAGTGTGACCACTCATGGTCTTACAGGTACCTGTCTTGACGTCCCATAGTCTCACCGTATTATCATAACTTTCCGATACGATGAACTCTGAATCACTGGATATAGCCACAGATAATACAGAATTAGTGTGACCACTCATGGTCTTACAGGTACCTGTCTTGACGTTCCATAGTCTCACCGTCTCATCTCCACTTCCCGATACGATGAACTCTGAATCACTGGATATAGCCACAGATAATACAGAATCTGTGTGACCACTCATGGTCTTACAGGTACCTGTCTTGACGTCCCATAGTCTCACCGTATTATCATAACTTCCCGATACGATGAACTCTGAATCACTGGATATAGCCACAGATAATACAGAATCTGTGTGACCACTCATGGTCTTACAGGTACCTGTCTTGACGTCCCATAGTCTCACCGTCTTATCATAACTTCCCGATACGATGAACTCTGAATCACTGGATATAGCCACAGATAATACAGAATTAGTGTGACCACTCATGGTCTTACAGGTACCTGTCTTGACGTCCCATAGTCTCACCGTATTATCATAACTTTCCGATACGATGAACTCTGAATCACTGGATATAGCCACAGATAATACAGAATTAGTGTGACCACTCATGGTCTTACAGGTACCTGTCTTGACGTCCCATAGTCTCACCGTATTATCATAACTTTCCGATACGATGAACTCTGAATCACTGGATATAGCCACAGATAATACAGAATCTGTGTGACCACTCATGGTCTTACAGGTACCTGTCTTGACGTCCCATAGTCTCACCGTCTTATCATAACTTCCCGATACGATGAACTCTGAATCACTGGATATAGCCACAGATAATACAGAATTAGTGTGACCACTCATGGTCTTACAGGTACCTGTCTTGACGTTCCATAGTCTCACCGTCTAATCATAACTTCCCGATACGATGAACTCTGAATCACTGGATATAGCCACAGATAATACAGAATCTGTGTGACCACTCATGGTCTTACAGGTACCTGTCTTGACGTCCCATAGTCTCACCGTCTTATCATAACTTCCCGATACGATGAACTCTGAATCACTGGATATAGCCACAGATAATACATAATGTGTGTGACCACTCATGGTCTTACAGGTACCTGTCTATGTTCCATAGTCTCACCGTTTTATCTCTACTTCCCGATAAGATGAACTCTGAATCACTGGATATAGCCACAGCATATACTTAATTCGTGTGACCACTCATGGTCTTACAGGTACCTGTCTATGTTCCATAGTCTCACCGTCTCATCAGTCTTCCCGATACGATGAACTCTGAATCACTGGATATAGCCACAGCATATACTTAATTCGTGTGACCACTCATGGTCTTACAGGTACCTGTCTTGACGTCCCATAGTCTCACCTTAAAATCATATCTTCCTGATACGATGAACTCTGAATCACTGGATATAGCCACAGCATATACTTAACTAGTGTGACCACTCATGGTCTTACAGGTACCTGTCTTGACGTCCCATAGTCTCACCGTCTTATCATCACTTCCCGATACGATGAACTCTGAATCACTGGATATAGCCACAGATAATACAGAATCTGTGTGACCACTCATGGTCTTACAGGTACCTGTCTTGACGTTCCATAGTCTCACCGTATTATCTCTACTTCCCGATACGATGAACTCTGAATCACTGGATATAGCCACATCATCTACAGAATCTGTGTGACCACTCAAGGTCTTACAGGTACCTGTCTTGACGTTCCATAGTCTCACCGTCTAATCATAACTTCCCGATACGATGAACTCTGAATCACTGGATATAGCCACAGATAATACAGAATCTGTGTGACCACTCATGGTCTTACAGGTACCTGTCTTGACGTCCCATAGTCTCACCGTATTATCATAACTTCCCGATACGATGAACTCTGAATCACTGGATATAGCCACAGATAATACAGAATCTGTGTGACCACTCATGGTCTTACAGGTACCTGTCTTGACGTCCCATAGTCTCACCGTCTTATCATAACTTCCCGATACGATGAACTCTGAATCACTGGATATAGCCACAGATAATACAGAATTAGTGTGACCACTCATGGTCTTACAGGTACCTGTCTTGACGTCCCATAGTCTCACCGTATTATCATAACTTTCCGATACGATGAACTCTGAATCACTGGATATAGCCACAGATAATAAAGAATTAGTGTGACCACTCATGGTCTTACAGGTACCTGTCTTGACGTCCCATAGTCTCACCGTATTATCATAACTTCCCGATACGATGAACTCTGAATCACTGGATATAGCCACAGATAATACAGAATTAGTGTGACCACTCATGGTCTTACAGGTACCTGTCTTGACGTTCCATAGTCTCACCGTCTAATCATAACTTCCCGATACGATGAACTCTGAATCACTGGATATAGCCACAGATAATACAGAATAAGTGTGACCACTCATGGTCTTACAGGTACCTGTCTTGACGTCCCATAGTCTCACCGTCTTATCATAACTTCCCGATACGATGAACTCTGAATCACTGGATATAGCCACAGATAATACATAATGTGTGTGACCACTCATGGTCTTACAGGTACCTGTCTATGTTCCATAGTCTCACCGTTTTATCTCTACTTCCCGATAAGATGAACTCTGAATCACTGGATATAGCCACAGCATATACTTAATTCGTGTGACCACTCATGGTCTTACAGGTACCTGTCTATGTTCCATAGTCTCACCGTCTCATCAGTCTTCCCGATACGATGAACTCTGAATCACTGGATATAGCCACAGCATATACTTAATTCGTGTGACCACTCATGGTCTTACAGGTACCTGTCTTGACGTCCCATAGTCTCACCTTAAAATCATATCTTCCTGATACGATGAACTCTGAATCACTGGATATAGCCACAGCATATACTTAACTAGTGTGACCACTCATGGTCTTACAGGTACCTGTCTTGACGTCCCATAGTCTCACCGTATTATCATAACTTCCCGATACGATGAACTCTGAATCACTGGATATAGCCACAGATAATACAGAATTAGTGTGACCACTCATGGTCTTACAGGTACCTGTCTTGACGTTCCATAGTCTCACCGTCTAATCATAACTTCCCGATACGATGAACTCTGAATCACTGGATATAGCCACAGATAATACAGAATCTGTGTGACCACTCATGGTCTTACAGGTACCTGTCTTGACGTCCCATAGTCTCACCGTATTATCATAACTTCCCGATACGATGAACTCTGAATCACTGGATATAGCCACAGATGATACATGACTAGTGTGACCACTCATGGTCTTACAGGTACCTGTCTTGACGTCCCATAGTCTCAACTTATTATCTGCACTTCCCGATACGATGAACTCTGAATCACTGGATATAGCCACAGCATATACTTAACTAGTGTGACCACTCATGGTCTTACAGGTACCTGTCTTGACGTCCCATAGTCTCACCGTATTATCATAACTTCCCGATACGATGAACTCTGAATCACTGGATATAGCCACAGCATATACTTAATTCGTGTGACCACTCATGGTCTTACAGGTACCTGTCTTGACGTCCCATAGTCTCAACTTATTATCATAACTTCCCGATACGATGAACTCTGAATCACTGGATATAGCCACAGCATATACTTAACTAGTGTGACCACTCATGGTCTTACAGGTACCTGTCTTGACGTCCCATAGTCTCACCTTAAAATCATATCTTCCTGATACGATGAACTCTGAATCACTGGATATAGCCACAGCATATACTTAACTAGTGTGACCACTCATAGTCTTACAGGTACCTGTCTTGACGTCCCATAGTCTCACCGTATAATCTGCACTTCCCGATACGATGAACTCTGAATCACTGGATATAGCCACAGATAATACATGACTAGTGTGACCACTCATGGTCTTACAGGTACCTGTCTTGACGTCCCATAGTCTCAACTTATTATCATAACTTCCCGATACGATGAACTCTGAATCACTGGATATAGCCACAGCATATACTTAATTCGTGTGACCACTCATGGTCTTACAGGTACCTGTCTTGACGTCCCATAGTCTCACCTTAAAATCATATCTTCCTGATACGATGAACTCTGAATCACTGGATATAGCCACAGCATATACTTAACTAGTGTGACCACTCATGGTCTTACAGGTACCTGTCTTGACGTCCCATAGTCTCACCGTCTTATCATCACTTCCCGATACGATGAACTCTGAATCACTGGATATAGCCACAGATAATACAGAATCTGTGTGACCACTCATGGTCTTACAGGTACCTGTCTTGACGTTCCATAGTCTCACCGTATTATCTCTACTTCCCGATACGATGAACTCTGAATCACTGGATATAGCCACATCATCTACAGAATCTGTGTGACCACTCAAGGTCTTACAGGTACCTGTCTTGACGTTCCATAGTCTCACCGTCTAATCATAACTTCCCGATACGATGAACTCTGAATCACTGGATATAGCCACAGATAATACAGAATCTGTGTGACCACTCATGGTCTTACAGGTACCTGTCTTGACGTCCCATAGTCTCACCGTATTATCATAACTTCCCGATACGATGAACTCTGAATCACTGGATATAGCCACAGATAATACAGAATCTGTGTGACCACTCATGGTCTTACAGGTACCTGTCTTGACGTCCCATAGTCTCACCGTCTTATCATAACTTCCCGATACGATGAACTCTGAATCACTGGATATAGCCACAGATAATACAGAATTAGTGTGACCACTCATGGTCTTACAGGTACCTGTCTTGACGTCCCATAGTCTCACCGTATTATCATAACTTTCCGATACGATGAACTCTGAATCACTGGATATAGCCACAGATAATAAAGAATTAGTGTGACCACTCATGGTCTTACAGGTACCTGTCTTGACGTCCCATAGTCTCACCGTATTATCATAACTTCCCGATACGATGAACTCTGAATCACTGGATATAGCCACAGATAATACAGAATTAGTGTGACCACTCATGGTCTTACAGGTACCTGTCTTGACGTTCCATAGTCTCACCGTCTAATCATAACTTCCCGATACGATGAACTCTGAATCACTGGATATAGCCACAGATAATACAGAATCTGTGTGACCACTCATGGTCTTACAGGTACCTGTCTTGACGTCCCATAGTCTCACCGTCTTATCATAACTTCCCGATACGATGAACTCTGAATCACTGGATATAGCCACAGATAATACATAATGTGTGTGACCACTCATGGTCTTACAGGTACCTGTCTATGTTCCATAGTCTCACCGTTTTATCTCTACTTCCCGATAAGATGAACTCTGAATCACTGGATATAGCCACAGCATATACTTAATTCGTGTGACCACTCATGGTCTTACAGGTACCTGTCTATGTTCCATAGTCTCACCGTCTCATCAGTCTTCCCGATACGATGAACTCTGAATCACTGGATATAGCCACAGCATATACTTAATTCGTGTGACCACTCATGGTCTTACAGGTACCTGTCTTGACGTCCCATAGTCTCACCTTAAAATCATATCTTCCTGATACGATGAACTCTGAATCACTGGATATAGCCACAGCATATACTTAACTAGTGTGACCACTCATGGTCTTACAGGTACCTGTCTTGACGTCCCATAGTCTCACCGTCTTATCATCACTTCCCGATACGATGAACTCTGAATCACTGGATATAGCCACAGATAATACAGAATTAGTGTGACCACTCATGGTCTTACAGGTACCTGTCTTGACGTTCCATAGTCTCACCGTCTAATCATAACTTCCCGATACGATGAACTCTGAATCACTGGATATAGCCACAGATAATACAGAATCTGTGTGACCACTCATGGTCTTACAGGTACCTGTCTTGACGTCCCATAGTCTCACCGTATTATCATAACTTCCCGATACGATGAACTCTGAATCACTGGATATAGCCACAGATGATACATGACTAGTGTGACCACTCATGGTCTTACAGGTACCTGTCTTGACGTCCCATAGTCTCAACTTATTATCTGCACTTCCCGATACGATGAACTCTGAATCACTGGATATAGCCACAGCATATACTTAACTAGTGTGACCACTCATGGTCTTACAGGTACCTGTCTTGACGTCCCATAGTCTCACCGTATTATCATAACTTCCCGATACGATGAACTCTGAATCACTGGATATAGCCACAGCATATACTTAATTCGTGTGACCACTCATGGTCTTACAGGTACCTGTCTTGACGTCCCATAGTCTCAACTTATTATCATAACTTCCCGATACGATGAACTCTGAATCACTGGATATAGCCACAGCATATACTTAACTAGTGTGACCACTCATGGTCTTACAGGTACCTGTCTTGACGTCCCATAGTCTCACCTTAAAATCATATCTTCCTGATACGATGAACTCTGAATCACTGGATATAGCCACAGCATATACTTAACTAGTGTGACCACTCATAGTCTTACAGGTACCTGTCTTGACGTCCCATAGTCTCACCGTATAATCTGCACTTCCCGATACGATGAACTCTGAATCACTGGATATAGCCACAGATAATACATGACTAGTGTGACCACTCATGGTCTTACAGGTACCTGTCTTGACGTCCCATAGTCTCAACTTATTATCATAACTTCCCGATACGATGAACTCTGAATCACTGGATATAGCCACAGCATATACTTAATTCGTGTGACCACTCATGGTCTTACAGGTACCTGTCTTGACGTCCCATAGTCTCACCTTAAAATCATATCTTCCTGATACGATGAACTCTGAATCACTGGATATAGCCACAGCATATACTTAACTAGTGTGACCACTCATGGTCTTACAGGTACCTGTCTTGACGTCCCATAGTCTCACCGTCTTATCATCACTTCCCGATACGATGAACTCTGAATCACTGGATATAGCCACAGATAATACAGAATCTGTGTGACCACTCATGGTCTTACAGGTACCTGTCTTGACGTTCCATAGTCTCACCGTATTATCTCTACTTCCCGATACGATGAACTCTGAATCACTGGATATAGCCACATCATCTACAGAATCTGTGTGACCACTCAAGGTCTTACAGGTACCTGTCTTGACGTTCCATAGTCTCACCGTCTAATCATAACTTCCCGATACGATGAACTCTGAATCACTGGATATAGCCACAGATAATACAGAATCTGTGTGACCACTCATGGTCTTACAGGTACCTGTCTTGACGTCCCATAGTCTCACCGTATTATCATAACTTCCCGATACGATGAACTCTGAATCACTGGATATAGCCACAGATAATACAGAATCTGTGTGACCACTCATGGTCTTACAGGTACCTGTCTTGACGTCCCATAGTCTCACCGTCTTATCATAACTTCCCGATACGATGAACTCTGAATCACTGGATATAGCCACAGATAATACAGAATTAGTGTGACCACTCATGGTCTTACAGGTACCTGTCTTGACGTCCCATAGTCTCACCGTATTATCATAACTTTCCGATACGATGAACTCTGAATCACTGGATATAGCCACAGATAATAAAGAATTAGTGTGACCACTCATGGTCTTACAGGTACCTGTCTTGACGTCCCATAGTCTCACCGTATTATCATAACTTCCCGATACGATGAACTCTGAATCACTGGATATAGCCACAGATAATACAGAATTAGTGTGACCACTCATGGTCTTACAGGTACCTGTCTTGACGTTCCATAGTCTCACCGTCTAATCATAACTTCCCGATACGATGAACTCTGAATCACTGGATATAGCCACAGATAATACAGAATCTGTGTGACCACTCATGGTCTTACAGGTACCTGTCTTGACGTCCCATAGTCTCACCGTCTTATCATAACTTCCCGATACGATGAACTCTGAATCACTGGATATAGCCACAGATAATACATAATGTGTGTGACCACTCATGGTCTTACAGGTACCTGTCTATGTTCCATAGTCTCACCGTTTTATCTCTACTTCCCGATAAGATGAACTCTGAATCACTGGATATAGCCACAGCATATACTTAATTCGTGTGACCACTCATGGTCTTACAGGTACCTGTCTATGTTCCATAGTCTCACCGTCTCATCAGTCTTCCCGATACGATGAACTCTGAATCACTGGATATAGCCACAGCATATACTTAATTCGTGTGACCACTCATGGTCTTACAGGTACCTGTCTTGACGTCCCATAGTCTCACCTTAAAATCATATCTTCCTGATACGATGAACTCTGAATCACTGGATATAGCCACAGCATATACTTAACTAGTGTGACCACTCATGGTCTTACAGGTACCTGTCTTGACGTCCCATAGTCTCACCGTCTTATCATCACTTCCCGATACGATGAACTCTGAATCACTGGATATAGCCACAGATAATACAGAATTAGTGTGACCACTCATGGTCTTACAGGTACCTGTCTTGACGTTCCATAGTCTCACCGTCTAATCATAACTTCCCGATACGATGAACTCTGAATCACTGGATATAGCCACAGATAATACAGAATCTGTGTGACCACTCATGGTCTTACAGGTACCTGTCTTGACGTCCCATAGTCTCACCGTATTATCATAACTTCCCGATACGATGAACTCTGAATCACTGGATATAGCCACAGATGATACATGACTAGTGTGACCACTCATGGTCTTACAGGTACCTGTCTTGACGTCCCATAGTCTCAACTTATTATCTGCACTTCCCGATACGATGAACTCTGAATCACTGGATATAGCCACAGCATATACTTAACTAGTGTGACCACTCATGGTCTTACAGGTACCTGTCTTGACGTCCCATAGTCTCACCGTATTATCATAACTTCCCGATACGATGAACTCTGAATCACTGGATATAGCCACAGCATATACTTAATTCGTGTGACCACTCATGGTCTTACAGGTACCTGTCTTGACGTCCCATAGTCTCAACTTATTATCATAACTTCCCGATACGATGAACTCTGAATCACTGGATATAGCCACAGCATATACTTAACTAGTGTGACCACTCATGGTCTTACAGGTACCTGTCTTGACGTCCCATAGTCTCACCTTAAAATCATATCTTCCTGATACGATGAACTCTGAATCACTGGATATAGCCACAGCATATACTTAACTAGTGTGACCACTCATAGTCTTACAGGTACCTGTCTTGACGTCCCATAGTCTCACCGTATAATCTGCACTTCCCGATACGATGAACTCTGAATCACTGGATATAGCCACAGATAATACATGACTAGTGTGACCACTCATGGTCTTACAGGTACCTGTCTTGACGTCCCATAGTCTCAACTTATTATCATAACTTCCCGATACGATGAACTCTGAATCACTGGATATAGCCACAGCATATACTTAATTCGTGTGACCACTCATGGTCTTACAGGTACCTGTCTTGACGTCCCATAGTCTCACCTTAAAATCATATCTTCCTGATACGATGAACTCTGAATCACTGGATATAGCCACAGCATATACTTAACTAGTGTGACCACTCATGGTCTTACAGGTACCTGTCTTGACGTCCCATAGTCTCACCGTCTTATCATCACTTCCCGATACGATGAACTCTGAATCACTGGATATAGCCACAGATAATACAGAATCTGTGTGACCACTCATGGTCTTACAGGTACCTGTCTTGACGTCCCATAGTCTCACCGTATTATCATAACTTCCCGATACGATGAACTCTGAATCACTGGATATAGCCACAGATAATACAGAATTAGTGTGACCACTCATGGTCTTACAGGTACCTGTCTTGACGTCCCATAGTCTCACCGTATTATCATAACTTTCCGATACGATGAACTCTGAATCACTGGATATAGCCACAGATAATACAGAATCTGTGTGACCACTCATGGTCTTACAGGTACCTGTCTTGACGTCCCATAGTCTCACCGTCTTATCATAACTTCCCGATACGATGAACTCTGAATCACTGGATATAGCCACAGATAATACAGAATTAGTGTGACCACTCATGGTCTTACAGGTACCTGTCTTGACGTTCCATAGTCTCACCGTCTAATCATAACTTCCCGATACGATGAACTCTGAATCACTGGATATAGCCACAGATAATACAGAATCTGTGTGACCACTCATGGTCTTACAGGTACCTGTCTTGACGTCCCATAGTCTCACCGTCTTATCATAACTTCCCGATACGATGAACTCTGAATCACTGGATATAGCCACAGATAATACATAATGTGTGTGACCACTCATGGTCTTACAGGTACCTGTCTTGACGTCCCATAGTCTCAACGTATTATCATAACTTCCCGATACGATGAACTCTGAATCACTGGATATAGCCACAGCATATACTTAATTCGTGTGACCACTCATGGTCTTACAGGTACCTGTCTATGTTCCATAGTCTCACCGTCTCATCAGTCTTCCCGATACGATGAACTCTGAATCACTGGATATAGCCACAGATAATACAGAATTAGTGTGACCACTCATGGTCTTACAGGTACCTGTCTATGTTCCATAGTCTCACCGTCTCATCAGTCTTCCCGATACGATGAACTCTGAATCACTGGATATAGCCACAGCATATACTTAATTCGTGTGACCACTCATGGTCTTACAGGTACCTGTCTTGACGTCCCATAGTCTCACCTTTAAATCATATCTTCCTGATACGATGAACTCTGAATCACTGGATATAGCCACAGCATATACTTAACTAGTGTGACCACTCATGGTCTTACAGGTACCTGTCTTGACGTCCCATAGTCTCACCGTCTTATCATCACTTCCCGATACGATGAACTCTGAATCACTGGATATAGCCACAGATAATACAGAATTAGTGTGACCACTCATGGTCTTACAGGTACCTGTCTTGACGTTCCATAGTCTCACCGTCTAATCATAACTTCCCGATACGATGAACTCTGAATCACTGGATATAGCCACAGATAATACAGAATCTGTGTGACCACTCATGGTCTTACAGGTACCTGTCTTGACGTTCCATAGTCTCAACTTATTATCTGCACTTCCCGATACGATGAACTCTGAATCACTGGATATAGCCACAGCATATACTTAATTCGTGTGACCACTCATGGTCTTACAGGTACCTGTCTTGACGTCCCATAGTCTCAACGTATTATCATAACTTCCCGATACGATGAACTCTGAATCACTGGATATAGCCACAGATAATACAGAATCTGTGTGACCACTCATGGTCTTACAGGTACCTGTCTTGACGTCCCATAGTCTCACCGTCTTATCATCACTTCCCGATACGATGAACTCTGAATCACTGGATATAGCCACAGATAATACAGAATCTGTGTGACCACTCATGGTCTTACAGGTACCTGTCTTGACGTCCCATAGTCTCACCGTATTATCATAACTTACCGATACGATGAACTCTGAATCACTGGATATAGCCACAGATAATAAAGAATTAGTGTGACCACTCATGGTCTTACAGGTACCTGTCTTGACGTTCCATAGTCTCACCGTCTTATCTCTACTTCCCGATACGATGAACTCTGAATCACTGGATATAGCCACAGCATATACTTAACTAGTGTGACCACTCATAGTCTTACAGGTACCTGTCTTGACGTCCCATAGTCTCAACGTATTATCATAACTTCCCGATACGATGAACTCTGAATCACTGGATATAGCCACAGCATATACTTAATTCGTGTGACCACTCATGGTCTTACAGGTACCTGTCTTGACGTCCCATAGTCTCAACGTATTATCATAACTTCCCGATACGATGAACTCTGAATCACTGGATATAGCCACAGCATATACTTAACTAGTGTGACCACTCATGGTCTTACAGGTACCTGTCTTGACGTCCCATAGTCTCAACGTATTATCATAACTTCCCGATACGATGAACTCTGAATCACTGGATATAGCCACAGATAATACAGAATTAGTGTGACCACTCATGGTCTTACAGGTACCTGTCTTGACGTCCCATAGTCTCACCGTCTTATCATAACTTCCCGATACGATGAACTCTGAATCACTGGATATAGCCACAGATAATACTTAATTCGTGTGACCACTCATGGTCTTACAGGTACCTGTCTTGACGTCCCATAGTCTCACCGTATAATCATGACTTCCCGATACGATGAACTCTGAATCACTGGATATAGCCACAGCATATACTTAACTAGTGTGACCACTCATGGTCTTACAGGTACCTGTCTTGACGTCCCATAGTCTCACCGTCTTATCATCACTTCCCGATACGATGAACTCTGAATCACTGGATATAGCCACAGATGATACATGACTAGTGTGACCACTCATGGTCTTACAGGTACCTGTCTTGACGTCCCATAGTCTCAACGTATTATCATAACTTCCCGATACGATGAACTCTGAATCACTGGATATAGCCACAGCATATACTTAACTAGTGTGACCACTCATGGTCTTACAGGTACCTGTCTTGACGTCCCATAGTCTCACCGTATTATCTTAACTTACCGATACGATGAACTCTGAATCACTGGATATAGCCACAGCATATACTTAACTAGTGTGACCACTCATAGTCTTACAGGTACCTGTCTTGACGTCCCATAGTCTCACCGTATAATCTGCACTTCCCGATACGATGAACTCTGAATCACTGGATATAGCCACAGCATATACTTAACTAGTGTGACCACTCATGGTCTTACAGGTACCTGTCTTGACGTCCCATAGTCTCAACGTATTATCATAACTTCCCGATACGATGAACTCTGAATCACTGGATATAGCCACAGCATATACTTAATTCGTGTGACCACTCATGGTCTTACAGGTACCTGTCTTGACGTACCATAGTCTCAACGTATTATCATCACTTCCCGATACGATGAACTCTGAATCACTGGATATAGCCACAGCATATACTTAATTCGTGTGACCACTCATTGTCTTACAGGTACCTGTCTATGTTCCATAGTCTCACCGTCTCATCAGTCTTCCCGATACGATGAACTCTGAATCACTGGATATAGCCACAGATAATACAGAATTAGTGTGACCACTCATGGTCTTACAGGTACCTGTCTTGACGTCCCATAGTCTCAACGTATTATCATAACTTCCCGATACGATGAACTCTGAATCACTGGATATAGCCACAGCATATACTTAATTCGTGTGACCACTCATGGTCTTACAGGTACCTGTCTTGACGTCCCATAGTCTCAACGTATTATCATAACTTCCCGATACGATGAACTCTGAATCACTGGATATAGCCACAGCATATACTTAACTAGTGTGACCACTCATGGTCTTACAGGTACCTGTCTTGACGTCCCATAGTCTCAACGTATTATCATAACTTCCCGATACGATGAACTCTGAATCACTGGATATAGCCACAGCATATACTTAACTAGTGTGACCACTCATGGTCTTACAGGTACCTGTCTATGTTCCATAGTCTCAACGTATTATCATAACTTCACGATACGATGAACTCTGAATCACTGGATATAGCCACAGCATATACTTAATTCGTGTGACCACTCATGGTCTTACAGGTACCTGTCTATGTTCCATAGTCTCACCGTCTCATCAGTCTTCCCGATACGATGAACTCTGAATCACTGGATATAGCCACAGCATATACTTAATTCGTGTGACCACTCATTGTCTTACAGGTACCTGTCTTGACGTCCCATAGTCTCACCTTAAAATCATATCTTCCTGATACGATGAACTCTGAATCACTGGATATAGCCACAGCATATACTTAACTAGTGTGACCACTCATGGTCTTACAGGTACCTGTCTTGACGTCCCATAGTCTCACCTTAAAATCATATCTTCCTGATACGATGAACTCTGAATCACTGGATATAGCCACAGCATATACTTAATTCGTGTGACCACTCATGGTCTTACAGGTACCTGTCTTGACGTCCCATAGTCTCAACGTATTATCATAACTTCCCGATACGATGAACTCTGAATCACTGGATATAGGCACAGCATATACTTAATTCGTGTGACCACTCATGGTCTTACAGGTACCTGTCTTGACGTCCCATAGTCTCACCGTCTTATCATAACTTCCCGATACGATGAACTCTGAATCACTGGATATAGCCACAGCATATACTTAACTAGTGTGACCACTCATGGTCTTACAGGTACCTGTCTTGACGTCCCATAGTCTCAACGTATTATCATAACTTCCCGATACGATGAACTCTGAATCACTGGATATAGCCACAGCATATACTTAACTAGTGTGACCACTCATGGTCTTACAGGTACCTGTCTTGACGTCCCATAGTCTCACCGTCTAATCATGACTTCACGATACGATGAACTCTGAATCACTGGATATAGCCACTGCATATACTTAACTTGTGTGACCACTCATGGTCTTACAGGTACCTGTCTTGACGTCCCATAGTCTCACCGTATTATCTTAACTTACCGATACGATGAACTCTGAATCACTGGATATAGCCACAGATAATACAGAATCTGTGTGACCACTCATGGTCTTACAGGTACCTGTCTTGACGTCCCATAGTCTCAACTTATTATCATAACTTCCCGATACGATGAACTCTGAATCACTGGATATAGCCACAGCATATACTTAATTCGTGTGACCACTCATTGTCTTACAGGTACCTGTCTTGACGTCCCATAGTCTCACCGTCTTATCATAACTTCCCGATACGATGAACTCTGAATCACTGGATATAGCCACAGATAATACTTAATTCGTGTGACCACTCATGGTCTTACAGGTACCTGTCTTGACGTCCCATAGTCTCACCGTCTTATCATAACTTCCCGATACGATGAACTCTGAATCACTGGATATAGCCACAGCATATACTTAATTCGTGTGACCACTCATGGTCTTACAGGTACCTGTCTTGACGTCCCATAGTCTCAACGTATTATCATAACTTCCCGATACGATGAACTCTGAATCACTGGATATAGC
This sequence comes from Loxodes magnus, assembly GCA_946699065.1. Lineage (NCBI taxonomy): Eukaryota > Ciliophora > Karyorelictea > Loxodida > Loxodidae > Loxodes > Loxodes magnus. Next base: position 256,264 of record CAMPDV010000443.1, read on the forward strand.
CACAGCATATACTTAACTAGTGTGACCACTCATGGTCTTACAGGTACCTGTCTTGACGTCCCATAGTCTCAACGTATTATCATAACTTCCCGATACGATGAACTCTGAATCACTGGATATAGCCACAGCATATACTTAATTCGTGTGACCACTCATGGTCTTACAGGTACCTGTCTTGACGTCCCATAGTCTCAACGTATTATCATAACTTCTCGATACGATGAACTCTGAATCACTGGATATAGCCACAGATAATACAGAATTAGTGTGACCACTCATGGTCTTACAGGTACCTGTCTTGACGTCCCATAGTCTCAACGTATTATCATAACTTCACGATACGATGAACTCTGAATCACTGGATATAGCCACAGCATATACTTAATTCGTGTGACCACTCATGGTCTTACAGGTACCTGTCTTGACGTCCCATAGTCTCAACGTATTATCATAACTTCCCGATACGATGAACTCTGAATCACTGGATATAGGCACAGCATATACTTAATTCGTGTGACCACTCATGGTCTTACAGGTACCTGTCTTGACGTCCCATAGTCTCACCTTAAAATCATATCTTCCTTATACGATGAACTCTGAATCACTGGATATAGCCACAGCATATACTTAACTAGTGTGACCACTCATGGTCTTACAGGTACCTGTCTTGACGTCCCATAGTCTCAACGTATTATCATAACTTCCCGATACGATGAACTCTGAATCACTGGATATAGCCACAGCATATACTTAACTAGTGTGACCACTCATGGTCTTACAGGTACCTGTCTTGACGTCCCATAGTCTCACCGTCTTATCATAACTTCCCGATACGATGAACTCTGAATCACTGGATATAGCCACAGATGATACATGACCAGTGTGACCACTCATGGTCTTACAGGTACCTGTCTTGACGTCCCATAGTCTCACCTTAAAATCATATCTTCCTTATACGATGAACTCTGAATCACTGGATATAGCCACAGCATATACTTAACTAGTGTGACCACTCATGGTCTTACAGGTACCTGTCTTGACGTCCCATAGTCTCAACGTATTATCATAACTTCCCGATACGATGAACTCTGAATCACTGGATATAGCCACAGCATATACTTAACTAGTGTGACCACTCATGGTCTTACAGGTACCTGTCTTGACGTCCCATAGTCTCAACTTATTATCATAACTTCCCGATACGATGAACTCTGAATCACTGGATATAGCCACAGCATATACTTAATTCGTGTGACCACTCATGGTCTTACAGGTACCTGTCTTGACGTCCCATAGTCTCACCGTCTTATCATAACTTCCCGATACGATGAACTCTGAATCACTGGATATAGCCACAGCATATACTTAATTCGTGTGACCACTCATGGTCTTACAGGTACCTGTCTTGACGTCCCATAGTCTCAACGTATTATCATAACTTCCCGATACGATGAACTCTGAATCACTGGATATAGCCACAGCATATACTTAACTAGTGTGACCACTCATGGTCTTACAGGTACCTGTCTTGACGTCCCATAGTCTCAACGTATTATCATAACTTCCCGATACGATGAACTCTGAATCACTGGATATAGGCACAGCATATACTTAATTCGTGTGACCACTCATGGTCTTACAGGTACCTGTCTTGACGTCCCATAGTCTCAACGTATTATCATAACTTCTCGATACGATGAACTCTGAATCACTGGATATAGCCACAGATTATACAGAATTAGTGTGACCACTCATGGTCTTACAGGTACCTGTCTTGACGTCCCATAGTCTCAACGTATTATCATAACTTCCCGATACGATGAACTCTGAATCACTGGATATAGCCACAGCATATACTTAATTCGTGTGACCACTCATGGTCTTACAGGTACCTGTCTTGACGTCCCATAGTCTCAACGTATTATCATAACTTCCCGATACGATGAACTCTGAATCACTGGATATAGCCACAGCATATACTTAATTCGTGTGACCACTCATGGTCTTACAGGTACCTGTCTTGACGTCCCATAGTCTTAACGTATTATCATAACTTCCCGATACGATGAACTCTGAATCACTGGATATAGCCACAGCATATACTTAATTCGTGTGACCACTCATGGTCTTACAGGTACCTGTCTTGACGTCCCATAGTCTCAACGTATTATCATAACTTCCCGATACGATGAACTCTGAATCACTGGATATAGCCACAGCATATACTTAATTCGTGTGACCACTCATGGTCTTACAGGTACCTGTCTTGACGTCCCATAGTCTCAACGTATTATCATAACTTCTCGATACGATGAACTCTGAATCACTGGATATAGCCACAGATAATACAGAATTAGTGTGACCACTCATGGTCTTACAGGTACCTGTCTTGACGTCCCATAGTCTCAACGTATTATCATATCTTCCTGATACGATGAACTCTGAATCACTGGATATAGCCACAGCATATACTTAACTAGTGTGACCACTCATGGTCTTACAGGTACCTGTCTTGACGTCCCATAGTCTCAACGTATTATCATAACTTCCCGATACGATGAACTCTGAATCACTGGATATAGCCACAGCATATACTTAATTCGTGTGACCACTCATGGTCTTACAGGTACCTGTCTTGACGTCCCATAGTCTCAACGTATTATCATAACTTCCCGATACGATGAACTCTGAATCACTGGATATAGCCACAGATAATACAGAATTAGTGTGACCACTCATGGTCTTACAGGTACCTGTCTTGACGTCCCATAGTCTCACCGTCTTATCATAACTTCCCGATACGATGAACTCTGAATCACTGGATATAGCCACAGCATATACTTAATTCGTGTGACCACTCATGGTCTTACAGGTACCTGTCTTGACGTCCCATAGTCTCAACGTATTATCATAACTTCCCGATACGATGAACTCTGAATCACTGGATATAGCCACAGCATATACTTAACTAGTGTGACCACTCATGGTCTTACAGGTACCTGTCTTGACGTCCCATAGTCTCAACGTATTATCATAACTTCCCGATACGATGAACTCTGAATCACTGGATATAGGCACAGCATATACTTAATTCGTGTGACCACTCATGGTCTTACAGGTACCTGTCTTGACGTCCCATAGTCTCACCGTCTTATCATAACTTCCCGATACGATGAACTCTGAATCACTGGATATAGCCACAGCATATACTTAATTCGTGTGACCACTCATGGTCTTACAGGTACCTGTCTTGACGTTCCATAGTCTCACCGTCTTATCATAACTTCCCGATACGATGAACTCTGAATCACTGGATATAGCCACAGATAATACTTAATTCGTGTGACCACTCATGGTCTTACAGGTACCTGTCTTGACGTCCCATAGTCTCAACGTATTATCATAACTTCCCGATACGATGAACTCTGAATCACTGGATATAGCCACAGCATATACTTAATTCGTGTGACCACTCATGGTCTTACAGGTACCTGTCTTGACGTTCCATAGTCTCACCTTAAAATCATATCTTCCTGATACGATGAACTCTGAATCACTGGATATAGCCACAGCATATACTTAATTCGTGTGACCACTCATGGTCTTACAGGTACCTGTCTTGACGTCCCATAGTCTCACCTTAAAATCATATCTTCCTGATACGATGAACTCTGAATCACTGGATATAGCCACAGCATATACTTAACTAGTGTGACCACTCATGGTCTTACAGGTACCTGTCTTGACGTTCCATAGTCTCAACTTATTATCTGCACTTCCCGATACGATGAACTCTGAATCACTGGATATAGCCACAGCATATACTTAATTCGTGTGACCACTCATGGTCTTACAGGTACCTGTCTTGACGTCCCATAGTCTCAACGTATTATCATAACTTCCCGATACGATGAACTCTGAATCACTGGATATAGCCACAGCATATACTTAATTCGTGTGACCACTCATGGTCTTACAGGTACCTGTCTTGACGTCCCATAGTCTCAACGTATTATCATAACTTCCCGATACGATGAACTCTGAATCACTGGATATAGCCACAGCATATACTTAATTAGTGTGACCACTCATTGTCTTACAGGTACCTGTCTTGACGTCCCATAGTCTTAACGTATTATCTGCACTTCCCGATACGATGAACTCTGAATCACTGGATATAGCCACAGCATATACTTAACTAGTGTGACCACTCATGGTCTTACAGGTACCTGTCTTGACGTCCCATAGTCTCAACGTATTATCATAACTTCCCGATACGATGAACTCTGAATCACTGGATATAGCCACAGCATATACTTAATTAGTGTGACCACTCATTGTCTTACAGGTACCTGTCTTGACGTCCCATAGTCTTAACGTATTATCTGCACTTCCCGATACGATGAACTCTGAATCACTGGATATAGCAACAGCATATACTTAACTAGTGTGACCACTCATGGTCTTACAGGTACCTGTCTTGACGTCCCATAGTCTCAACGTATTATCATAACTTCCCGATACGATGAACTCTGAATCACTGGATATAGCCACAGCATATACTTAATTCGTGTGACCACTCATGGTCTTACAGGTACCTGTCTTGACGTCCCATAGTCTCACCTTAAAATCATATCTTCCTGATACGATGAACTCTGAATCACTGGATATAGCCACAGCATATACTTAACTAGTGTGACCACTCATGGTCTTACAGGTACCTGTCTTGACGTTCCATAGTCTCAACTTATTATCTGCACTTCCCGATACGATGAACTCTGAATCACTGGATATAGCCACAGCATATACTTAATTCGTGTGACCACTCATGGTCTTACAGGTACCTGTCTTGACGTCCCATAGTCTCAACGTATTATCATAACTTCCCGATACGATGAACTCTGAATCACTGGATATAGCCACAGCATATACTTAATTCGTGTGACCACTCATGGTCTTACAGGTACCTGTCTTGACGTCCCATAGTCTCAACGTATTATCATAACTTCCCGATACGATGAACTCTGAATCACTGGATATAGCCACAGATGATACATGACTAGTGTGACCACTCATTGTCTTACAGGTACCTGTCTTGACGTCCCATAGTCTTAACGTATTATCTGCACTTCCCGATACGATGAACTCTGAATCACTGGATATAGCCACAGCATATACTTAACTAGTGTGACCACTCATGGTCTTACAGGTACCTGTCTTGACGTCCCATAGTCTCAACGTATTATCATAACTTCCCGATACGATGAACTCTGAATCACTGGATATAGCCACAGCATATACTTAATTAGTGTGACCACTCATTGTCTTACAGGTACCTGTCTTGACGTCCCATAGTCTTAACGTATTATCTGCACTTCCCGATACGATGAACTCTGAATCACTGGATATAGCCACAGCATATACTTAACTAGTGTGACCACTCATGGTCTTACAGGTACCTGTCTTGACGTCCCATAGTCTCAACGTATTATCATAACTTCCCGATACGATGAACTCTGAATCACTGGATATAGCCACAGCATATACTTAATTCGTGTGACCACTCATGGTCTTACAGGTACCTGTCTTGACGTCCCATAGTCTCAACGTATTATCATAACTTCCCGATACGATGAACTCTGAATCACTGGATATAGCCACAGCATATACTTAATTAGTGTGACCACTCATTGTCTTACAGGTACCTGTCTTGACGTCCCATAGTCTTAACGTATTATCTGCACTTCCCGATACGATGAACTCTGAATCACTGGATATAGCCACAGCGTATACTTAACTAGTGTGACCACTCATGGTCTTACAGGTACCTGTCTTGACGTCCCATAGTCTCAACGTATTATCATAACTTCCCGATACGATGAACTCTGAATCACTGGATATAGCCACAGCATATACTTAACTAGTGTGACCACTCATGGTCTTACAGGTACCTGTCTTGACGTCCCATAGTCTCACCTTAAAATCATATCTTCCTTATACGATGAACTCTGAATCACTGGATATAGCCACAGCATATACTTAACTAGTGTGACCACTCATGGTCTTACAGGTACCTGTCTTGACGTCCCATAGTCTCAACGTATTATCATAACTTCCCGATACGATGAACTCTGAATCACTGGATATAGCCACAGCATATACTTAACTAGTGTGACCACTCATGGTCTTACAGGTACCTGTCTTGACGTCCCATAGTCTCACCGTCTTATCATAACTTCCCGATACGATGAACTCTGAATCACTGGATATAGCCACAGATAATACAGAATTAGTGTGACCACTCATGGTCTTACAGGTACCTGTCTTGACGTCCCATAGTCTCACCGTCTTATCATAACTTCCCGATACGATGAACTCTGAATCACTGGATATAGCCACAGATAATACTTAATTCGTGTGACCACTCATGGTCTTACAGGTACCTGTCTTGACGTCCCATAGTCTCAACGTATTATCATAACTTCCCGATACGATGAACTCTGAATCACTGGATATAGCCACAGCATATACTTAATTCGTGTGACCACTCATGGTCTTACAGGTACCTGTCTTGACGTTCCATAGTCTCAACTTATTATCTGCACTTCCCGATACGATGAACTCTGAATCACTGGATATAGCCACAGCATATACTTAACTAGTGTGACCACTCATGGTCTTACAGGTACCTGTCTTGACGTCCCATAGTCTCAACGTATTATCATAACTTCCCGATACGATGAACTCTGAATCACTGGATATAGGCACAGCATATACTTAATTCGTGTGACCACTCATGGTCTTACAGGTACCTGTCTTGACGTCCCATAGTCTCAACGTATTATCATAACTTCCCGATACGATGAACTCTGAATCACTGGATATAGCCACAGCATATACTTAATTCGTGTGACCACTCATGGTCTTACAGGTACCTGTCTTGACGTCCCATAGTCTCACCTTAAAATCATATCTTCCTTATACGATGAACTCTGAATCACTGGATATAGCCACAGCATATACTTAACTAGTGTGACCACTCATGGTCTTACAGGTACCTGTCTTGACGTCCCATAGTCTCAACGTATTATCATAACTTCCCGATACGATGAACTCTGAATCACTGGATATAGCCACAGATGATACATGACTAGTGTGACCACTCATTGTCTTACAGGTACCTGTCTTGACGTCCCATAGTCTTAACGTATTATCTGCACTTCCCGATACGATGAACTCTGAATCACTGGATATAGCCACAGCATATACTTAACTAGTGTGACCACTCATGGTCTTACAGGTACCTGTCTTGACGTCCCATAGTCTCACCGTCTTATCATAACTTCCCGATACGATGAACTCTGAATCACTGGATATAGCCACAGATAATACTTAATTCGTGTGACCACTCATGGTCTTACAGGTACCTGTCTTGACGTCCCATAGTCTCAACGTATTATCATAACTTCCCGATACGATGAACTCTGAATCACTGGATATAGCCACAGCATATACTTAATTCGTGTGACCACTCATGGTCTTACAGGTACCTGTCTTGACGTTCCATAGTCTCAACTTATTATCTGCACTTCCCGATACGATGAACTCTGAATCACTGGATATAGCCACAGCATATACTTAACTAGTGTGACCACTCATGGTCTTACAGGTACCTGTCTTGACGTCCCATAGTCTCAACGTATTATCATAACTTCCCGATACGATGAACTCTGAATCACTGGATATAGGCACAGCATATACTTAATTCGTGTGACCACTCATGGTCTTACAGGTACCTGTCTTGACGTCCCATAGTCTCAACGTATTATCATAACTTCCCGATACGATGAACTCTGAATCACTGGATATAGCCACAGCATATACTTAATTCGTGTGACCACTCATGGTCTTACAGGTACCTGTCTTGACGTCCCATAGTCTCACCTTAAAATCATATCTTCCTTATACGATGAACTCTGAATCACTGGATATAGCCACAGCATATACTTAACTAGTGTGACCACTCATGGTCTTACAGGTACCTGTCTTGACGTCCCATAGTCTCAACGTATTATCATATCTTCCTGATACGATGAACTCTGAATCACTGGATATAGCCACAGCATATACTTAATTCGTGTGACCACTCATGGTCTTACAGGTACCTGTCTTGACGTCCCATAGTCTCACCGTCTTATCATAACTTCCCGATACGATGAACTCTGAATCACTGGATATAGCCACAGATGATACATGACTAGTGTGACCACTCATGGTCTTACAGGTACCTGTCTTGACGTCCCATAGTCTCAACTTATTATCATAACTTCCCGATACGATGAACTCTGAATCACTGGATATAGCCACAGCATATACTTAATTCGTGTGACCACTCATGGTCTTACAGGTACCTGTCTTGACGTCCCATAGTCTTAACGTATTATCATAACTTCACGATACGATGAACTCTGAATCACTGGATATAGCCACAGCATATACTTAATTCGTGTGACCACTCATGGTCTTACAGGTACCTGTCTTGACGTCCCATAGTCTTAACGTATTATCATAACTTCACGATACGATGAACTCTGAATCACTGGATATAGCCACAGCATATACTTAATTCGTGTGACCACTCATGGTCTTACAGGTACCTGTCTTGACGTCCCATAGTCTCACCTTAAAATCATATCTTCCTTATACGATGAACTCTGAATCACTGGATATAGCCACAGCATATACTTAACTAGTGTGACCACTCATGGTCTTACAGGTACCTGTCTTGACGTCCCATAGTCTCAACGTATTATCATAACTTCCCGATACGATGAACTCTGAATCACTGGATATAGCCACAGCATATACTTAACTAGTGTGACCACTCATGGTCTTACAGGTACCTGTCTTGACGTCCCATAGTCTCACCGTCTTATCATAACTTCCCGATACGATGAACTCTGAATCACTGGATATAGGCACAGCATATACTTAATTCGTGTGACCACTCATGGTCTTACAGGTACCTGTCTTGACGTCCCATAGTCTCAACGTATTATCATAACTTCCCGATACGATGAACTCTGAATCACTGGATATAGCCACAGCATATACTTAACTAGTGTGACCACTCATGGTCTTACAGGTACCTGTCTTGACGTCCCATAGTCTCACCGATTATCATCACTTCCCGATACGATGAACTCTGAATCACTGGATATAGCCACAGATGATACATGACTAGTGTGACCACTCATGGTCTTACAGGTACCTGTCTTGACGTCCCATAGTCTCAACGTATTATCATAACTTCCCGATACGATGAACTCTGAATCACTGGATATAGCCACAGCATATACTTAATTCGTGTGACCACTCATGGTCTTACAGGTACCTGTCTTGACGTCCCATAGTCTCACCGTATTATCATAACTTCCCGATACGATGAACTCTGAATCACTGGATATAGCCACAGATGATACATGACTAGTGTGACCACTCATGGTCTTACAGGTACCTGTCTTGACGTCCCATAGTCTCAACGTATTATCATAACTTCCCGATACGATGAACTCTGAATCACTGGATATAGCCACAGCATATACTTAATTCGTGTGACCACTCATGGTCTTACAGGTACCTGTCTTGACGTCCCATAGTCTCACCTTAAAATCATATCTTCCTGATACGATGAACTCTGAATCACTGGATATAGCCACAGCATATACTTAATTCGTGTGACCACTCATGGTCTTACAGGTACCTGTCTTGACGTCCCATAGTCTCACCGTATTATCATAACTTCCCGATACGATGAACTCTGAATCACTGGATATAGCCACAGATGATACATGACTAGTGTGACCACTCATGGTCTTACAGGTACCTGTCTTGACGTCCCATAGTCTCAACGTATTATCATAACTTCCCGATACGATGAACTCTGAATCACTGGATATAGCCACAGCATATACTTAACTAGTGTGACCACTCATGGTCTTACAGGTACCTGTCTTGACGTCCCATAGTCTTAACGTATTATCATAACTTCACGATACGATGAACTCTGAATCACTG